>WAAD01029580.1:212924-265469 GCA_013389945.1 Fregata magnificens
CGCCCCTCGGCGTGGCGGCCGCTTCCTGGGCCGGGGCTTCCCGCCGGGCTCCCCTCCCGCTGTCCGGGGCCGCCGGGCCTGTGGGGTTTCCCCATTCATCTGCGATCCCCGGCCGGCAGGCCCCGCGCTGCTTTCGGGGCGGCCTCACGCGTGACGGGAATTTGCAGGAGCCAGCGTTTGTGGCATTGCAGCAACAGGCAGCAGGAAAACAGTTGAGGCGGTTGTGCGGTAGGCTCTGTTGGCCGCCCTCTTTCCAGCCCCAGGGAGTAAGTGGGAAAGAAGGGGGGAAGAAAGGTGTGTTGCCACTGCCCGCCAAGGTTCCCATGTCCAGCCCCACCGGTCTGTTACGCTTCAACATTACTTACTTGGCTCATACTTGCTAACCTGCCTAGTTGTTGCCGCAATAAAATAATGCATCCATCATTACAGGCTATTATTGTGCCCTCCTTGGATTTTAGCTTCAGTTCATACAAATTATTTCCTCTGTTTTATCTGAGACCATGTTTTAAGCCTAAGAGTGATCTGTATAAAAGTAAGCAAATTGCTATAACGATTGCTAAAAAAAGTGTTTCTTAATATTGATAGGCAGCGTGAGCTCACGAGCAGTCAGGAGTACATTCTCGCTGCATTCAATAACCGTGATCACCCGTCACTCTCAGAAAGAGAAGTGACATCACTATCAATGATCCAGGCTTGTTAAATTAGAAGGAAGCTGGTACTGGTAATTTTGTTTAATTTTCACCACTGCATTAAATCAAGAATAGCTTTAATCTTTGAGAAGCTCACAGGAAAGCGATATAAAAATAACTGTGCAAGGTTTGGGTAGGAAATCACCTAATACAATGCTCTGGACCATATCGCATTGTTCTTGGCCGGATAACTTCTGCAGAAAAGCTTCGCATCTCTGTGTAACTCATGTTGATGCTTTGTTCTCCCACACTGATGAGTTTAGTGACACTGGTGTCACGCAAATGGTTTGGATCCGGCAACGTAGCTGTGCCTCGTTAAGGATAAAAGCCTGCAAAGACAATTTTACAACAGGTTCAAATGCAATCAAAGAAGCAGCGTGATGACTCAAGACATGCTTATGAGCTGCATTTCTACCCTCCCCAATTCCTCTTTGTTCTGTGAGTGGGAGGAATAAAAAGGCCTATTGACAGACTTGAGGTTCAGACCCACCCTTTGGGGTGCTTCTGTCCAGTAACGATTATTTTTTAGCCTATAGATTTGGGGAGCTGAGTGCAGCCCAAAGACATTCAGCAGGCTTCTGGTGGCCGCTTGGGTGAGGCACAGGAATTCGAGTTTGGTGCTGCTGAAAAGCAAGGTAGGAGCAACCAGCAGAGGATCCCAAACCAACCCCTTGGCTACTGAAGTCAGAGCGTACTGGTTTATGTCAGCTACTTTTGACCTTCCCGCTCACTAGAGGCATGGATGGGGTGCATGTGTGCAACCAGGGAAGTGCTTTTGAACAGCTCTACCCATTTCCCAACCGCTCTTGCTACATCTCGCTCTATCAACCAGCTGGAGCAGCGAGTCCATAGCTCCACTTGCTCAGCTTTGCTGAAAGCTAGGGGGTGGTTCTTCTTGCAAGGTCGCTCAAATCACAGTCTGCCACTGGAGAGAGGTCTTGCAGTATCAGCCCCCTTTATAAAAAAACAAATAGCACTTTTTGTTCAAGTCCAAGTTTTTTGAAATCTGCTAATGTAATAGCTGATAAATGTTGATGTCTGTCAAGACAGCAGTGTGGAAAATGAAGAGTTTTCCGTTGTCATCTCTGAGGATTTGAGGATTTGAAATAAAGTGGTGATGCAATTGCTCCTGAAAGAATAATATTTTTCATGAAAAGCCTGTTTAAAAGCAATAAAAGCTCAAGGCTGTAGACGACTTGGGATGTTGTCTACTAAGAAACCCTTAAAACATGCTGTTTTCAATAACTTTGGTAGTTATTTTGGAAATGATTTGTATATGAATTATTAAGTGAGGTTGACGGCAAAGCCTAAGCAGTGTCAAGCTCTGATCCCTGACTTTTCTGGCAAATGTACAGAAAACAAGGAGGCATATACAGTGTTTGCTAGGGGGGATTTTTCCAGTTTCCCCTGCACCCTGGGCTGCCAGGCTCAGCTTTCTGCCAGCATGCCTGGACAGAACAGTTTGAAAGGCAAAAGTAAGAGTAGAGAGCAATGACCAAAAGCAGGGTGGAAATCTTCTCCAGTGTTATATAATGTTCTGTAACATCCTTTGGATGGATTTTTTTTTTAAATCTCTGTGTAGGTAACAGCCAAAGAATTATATCATGCGACACGAAATGTGTGTGTATGTGTGTGTGTTTCCACACTTTGGCCCAGGTGTAGTTCTTTATGGTGCTAAACTGATGCTTGAAAGTCCCATCAGCTATTGAGGAGCTATAATGTATCTCCATTTTCTAAGCATTACACATTTTGCTGCTGTATTTTTAACAAGCAGAAGGGTGAAATCGTTCATTATTACAACTTCTTTGTATTAGAATAGTCTCTCAGAATTTATTGCAGTATAGAGTGCACAAACACTGAACAACAAGTAGTGTCTCAAGGAGTTTGTAATCAAAATTATAGGTCCTGGGATGACCGATGGATGCAGACATATAGACGGGGCATCCCAGGAAACAAGCAAGGCTGTGGTAAGCTCAGAGTTTTATTACTGTGTTTTCATACACATTGTTGGAAAGGGAATTTTAAGAACTGGTTGGGAAAAGGATTATGAAGTCGTGTCCTGTATGTTCACAGCAATTCCTCTGAGGCGTGAAGTGCAGCATAAGGGAAAACAGCTCAGCTCACACGCATATTTTTGGAAGAGGAAAGTTCTCAGCGAAAAAGTTTTTGTATTTATCAGTGGCAAAGAACGGGTTAAGTCGGTTACATTCAGACTCTAACCAATGTGTAATTTTATTGAGAATTGTGGAGTCAATTCAACATTTGTTTTATAAGGATGTCCCTGTTTAAGCTTTGAGCTTTACTTTGATTATTGTAGTGCTTTATATACAGATAGAAACTGTCTTTCCTGACCACGGCAAGGATGTCAGTCATACGTCTTTTGGCAAAAGCTTTCACAATTATACTTTGCATTTGAGAAAGCTCCCCAGTCATTGCAACAAGACCATGGATAATGGCCAGTTGGGCCTCATCTATTCTGTTTTGCTTGTCTGGATGAGTTCGATGCTTAGGGTGTTCTTTTCCTCTTTCCCCTCTCCCTTTCATGAATTACTTCTAACCTGATCTAAAGTTATCATGTCATGATTATCATATACATATCAATTTACATTTTCAAAGAGATAAAGGACAAGGAATCCTATGAATGTCTCTTGTAATTTCATCGGAGTTTTAACAAATCTGCACTTCAAATATGTTGTTTTCTTTTCAAGATCAGTATTGAAAATCTTAATGGTTTCAGAGGAGCCATGAGAAGAGTCATTTATTTTATCCTCATATCTCTATGACGTATCTGGGGAATTTTTGTTACTACCATTTCACAGGTGGACTACTGGGATACAGAATGTCAGATGGGCTCTAAATATTTGTGTACATTAGGAATGAGGTGTAAAAACAGTGGCTGTAGCCCTCACCTGGCCATGGGGTGAGGGTGGAAGGGAGAGGCAGCTGCACAGCTGAGAATTCAAGAAGTAAACCAGGCAATGCTAGTGGAGAGGTTACAACCCCTTTTCCCAATTCTCCTCCTGATAAATGCGTGCCTGGGTGTAAGTCCATATGAAGGAAGCAGGTGTAGTGAACTGAGAAATTTGGGTGGCATTCAGGGGTATGCAAGATGCGTTAAAATGAGGCAAAACCTGAAGGACGTTGGAGATTAAAGATATGGATTAGAATCTAGATTTTCATGTTTTCACACAGCAGGCAGATTAAATGTTCAGATTTGGCACATACAGAGAAATTTAAGCTGCAAACTCCAACACGTTGTCTTGATGTAGTCATATCTGTATAAGCAAAAAAAAAAAAAAAAAAATCACTTGTTTGAAGAGTGTACACAAGAAAAGCTGATGGGAGACTTTTGGAAAAAGTGGGTGCATCATATCTGTGCTAATTTGTCACCACTGAAGCAGTGACTCTTGACTTGTTCCGTGAACAAGGATAATTAGGTCCTGTCTCTGTGTATGGAAACTCCCTTGCTCTCAGTTGCTTTTCTTGTAGTTTTCTGCCCTGTGGAGTGTAAAATTCACAGTTTTTGGTGATCAATCAATGTAAACAAATGCAAGCCACAGCTAAACATTTATATTTATTTTGCCAAATTATATCCAATGCTGCTGAATTTAAGCCAAAATCTTCTGCGAAGACTGGTTGTATATGTGTCAGGGTGAAAGCTGCTTAGAGAGTCAGAGTAGGCATGACACGATAAATGCGTTCAGGTCAAAAACTGGTTGCAGAAATGATTTGGGGATTTTCTGGATCTCTTTTAGCCAGGCTAGGTTGGTGGTAATAGAGATGTTTATAGCAGCTTTCAACATAGGCTCTGATTTCTAATCTGAGAAAGGAAGAAAGAAAGTACTCCCATGAGGTCTCCTGAGTTACTGTTTTGATGATTTACCAGTTAGTGCTCAAATGGTCTCCAGTGAGGGGCTGAGAGAGTTTGCTGTTTAGTACTGACAATGGGAATACAGCTCCTCGTGGGCAGATGGAGAGCGTGGGGAATAGCATGAGGGCTGGGCTCAGACATTTTTAGATATTTCTTTTTTCTTGTCTTCAATCAGTAGAAGTCTGGAAATGTTTTCAGTGTTTTCATAATTCATTTTCATCTGGGTTTTTTTTTCAATTTTTGCTTCTCACTGCAATTTATAGCGTGTATCAGCAGGGCTGTTATTAACGTGTCAGCATATGTTACAGGGTAAAACTCACAGTGAGTCAGCGGGACCTGGATTTGAGTGCTGAAATAAGTGATGATCTAGCGAAAAAAGTCCGAGGTTGGGATTTGGGGGCTGACTGCACCTGTGATACGTACTTCAATGTTTACAGCAGTACAGGGACTGTTATAATCAATGTTTCCTGTGTGCTTAAGCATGTTAAAGATTATAAGGAATCCTAATGGAGTTTGAGAAAGTGTTTAAGACAGGTTCCTGCTAAGTGGGCCAGCTGCACGTTGTAAAAGTTTGGGAAAGGGATGTAGGGTATGGAGAGCTGCTCAGCTCCGGATGGCAACTCACGAGCCTGTTCATGCTCCGGGCCTGCCAGAGCTGGGGAGGAAAACCATCTGCTTTAACCTTGCAGCACGGCGGTCAAACAGCCAGCTGCTACTGTTCAGCTGACCGGTGGTAGCTCATTAAATTGTGGTGACCCAAGTGTTTATGACTGTTTATTCATATAAGCAGAGCAAAGAAAGGCATTAAATTTTGGTGTAGCATGAAACTGGAACCTGAATGCTGGTCAGAACTTCAGAGACTGTGCCATTTGCCCACTGAAATGAAATAGGAAAAATGATATTGTGGAGGAGATACGCAACAGCTCTGCTGCTGGTGGGATCTGCTAGAAGGACCAGATGATTTCTCCATGACCATCCAACAGTTAAACCAGATTCTGATGGAAAATCATTATAAAAGCAGTAACTATGCTTGCCTGCTCTCTGTTGCAAATATTTTGTGATTAGCTGTCAGTGATGGAGGGTCCTGCTCCTTAGCTTGGATCACACCATGTTTTCTGGGCATTGCTAAATGCGCTGGTTTAATTAGGACTCTGCTAATGGTTGTTTTATACCGCTATTGATGGAGCAGGATGCTAAAGTCTGGTGGAAAGCAGGTGATGACTGGGGGTGTGAAGCAGGGTGCTGTCATTGGTGGATGACTTTTAAAAAAATGAAAAACAAACCCTTCAACTCTTCAATAGCTGCCACAAGCTTACGTGCTTTGGACATTTAAAAAAAAACCCTGATAGTTTTTTCTGAAGATGCAGATTCCTATCTCTAGTCAGCAGTTGAATCAAATATGTCTCAGATCTGTTTATGAAAGCTGCCCATCTGGGATCTGACTTTGAATGTGACTATCACTTGATTTAGACTAGCATGGTTTAGTTTGCATTTCTAAACAACACTTCAGGGGTTTACTACCACTAAGTTTTCCAGATGATTTCTGCAGCTTGCTGTTTAACCACTTTCTATGTTGAAATCTCTTAGATCTTCTCACAGGTTTCTGCTCTTTTCATGCTTTGGATATGGAAGGGGAATACTGAGCATGTTATGCTTGAATAAGGTCATTCTCTTGTGCAGTTCCTGTACAAAAATACTTACAATCTGATAAACTACTTATCCTAAGAATGCATTTTTGGTCTGTTTGCAATATGTTGATGAGCCAGAAAGTCTCCAAGGAATTTAGGACATTCTCAGCAATAAATTAAGCCAACCTTGGAGAAACAACAAAACCTTCTTTTCTGCTAAAATATAGAAAAAATTATTTTCCATTCTTATCCATCATATAGTTTTAGAACGGCTTATTGGAATGACAGAAATATATATATAGGTCAGCTGTGTACAGAGTGATGAGCTTTTCCTTTCCAAGGCATTGGCCATTCCTACACTTAACGTTCATAAGGGTCTGACTTTTACTTGCACAAGGAGTGCTTCACAAACACTATTGTTGTTTTTTTTCTTAATGTATACTTTATTTATCTTTTTATAGTTTGATAGCTTTGTTGAATCTTGACTTCTTTAGGTAAATTAAGTAATTTTTGAGGTAAAAACCTTTCTTCATGAAAATGGATGCGGCTTTGCGAAAAGTAGAATTTGCAGAATACTTTTCAAAGGGCATACAATTTAAAAATCTCTACTTTGAAAACTCCACTGAGAAGAGACATGAGCAGAGAATGGAAGACAAATGCCCATGTGAGCAACTGACATTTTTGCTGACTATTTTGAGTCAAATAAATGTAGTTGTTCCCGTTCTTGAAGGTGCACTTGGATTACTTTCCTTCTCTCTCTAAGACTTCTCTAGTAAGACTTGGCCTGACACTGTGGCGTCCACGCAACTAGTCCATGTATTACGACACATGTATATATAATATATATGCATATATATACATTATATATACAAATGTATATCTATTACAGTGTTTTGCTCTGTCCAGCTTATCCAGAGAAAGGAGATAGGAGCAGATAGATAGAATGCAAAGTTACTTTCCAGAGAGGATGTACATGATCAATAGTCAAAGTCTAGCAAACTGTGATTAACCTTCAGTTGGCTACTTCTGGGTTTTTTCCCTCCAGGCCGCTCCCTCCCAAGGCTACGTGCTCTTTCTCTTTCTGTCTGTCACATAGCTTTCTATTAAATCCAGATGGAATAAGAAAACTCTTGCCTAAATGAGTCAGCAGCACCCAGCGAGTTCAACAAATGCTGAAAGAAATTATATGTATATGTGATGCTTGATTGATTAATTTCCTTCAATGTTTGTGCTTGTGGCAGCGGTGGTAGGAGGCATAGCAGAGAACAGTGACTAGGTTAGGGATCGGTTTGTTCTCCAAAACTGTTTTGACCAGAGCTAGATGATCCTTGAATAAAATGCCAGCTACACTGTCTTAGTGGCAAGGAACGTTGAATTGTGGAGATGAACTAATAAGAACAGGAATAAGAAATTTTTGAGAGACCTGCTGCAGACAGGTCTGGAAGAAGAAAACATTGTTAGTCCTAGACTAGCAGATCTTTTACACATTCCATGCTTGGGAGACTACTCAGTCTATTTTGGAAATCCAGCATGCATTTTTCTTTTCTTATTTAGTTGCCCTTCCTCTTTTGCCATAAAAGTCCCTCTCTTTTTATATTCATGCCTTTCAAACTGTAGATTGCTGTATCTCTTTAATTGTCATAGAGCCAAGGTCTTAAAAATCCAGTTCTATTTTAGTCACTCACTATGTATCAGTCTCTCCAGCTCTCTGATCATTTTTGCTGTTTTCTGGACTCTTTCCATTTTCTCCCTCGGTCTTTCTGATAGTTAGGTGGCTCTAACTGCATGTAAAATTCCTGGCAGGCACACAGAGAGTAAGGTCATCTACAGATAGGTTTTCACGTCCCTTCTTTTTGTCATGTTGTGTTTGTGAAAACAGCTCAAAACTGTTTTGTTTGTATTGCAAACAGTGAATTTAGTTTTTTAGTATGGACTCTCTCAGGTATTATAGCTTTAAGATTAATCAGAATAAATGCTTGGCTTCCACTGCTTCTGTTAATGCCAGTTGAAGGTCTGCCCCTTTTATTTTCTGTAGGCTGCTTCAACTTATAGCTGAATTTTTGTTTATTTTTTCATGTGTGTGTGTTCGTGTGCCTTCATTGATGCTATTTATCACTTTTCCATGGCTTGCTTCTTTTCCTCTTTGACAAAGAATTCTATATAAAGACCCCATCCTCCAGTGAGAAACCAGTTAGTCCTACAGCTGAAATAAGTCAGAGCTCCAGCTTTTGCAGCTGAACCTTTGGGAATAAGGGCAGAATCAGAGACTTGGATGTCAAAGTACTTGATGACTGTATCCAGGCTATATATGGTAAAACGACCCAGGCAATACTCTGAATTCTAGGCCACTCCTGAGACTTAGCCCCATCTTGCCCTTTGAGGCAGTTTTCCCTCGACCTGAGCTATGGTCCCTTAAAAATCCTGCTCACTCTGGGCCAGGCGATGCTCCGACGAGGTTCCTGGGGCTCTTCTAAGGAAGCACCCAGGAAGCATCTCTCTCATCCCCAAAGTACAAGGGCAATGAAGGTGCACATATATCTACAGTTTGTTTTGGTGACTATCTACAACATATGCTGGGCATTCTGAACCTTTGAATATCAAGTTTATTAGATAATATCGACATATTATACTGAGAGCGTGGCAAGCCTGAGGCATTTCTTGGATTATGACTCATTCTGTTTTCCATTTCAGCAGCTTCAGGTTTATTTTCATGCCTTCACCAAGTATTTTAGATTTGTTTAACTCTTTTCATTGTAGGCTTTCTAGTTTACTTCACATTTGCTAGTAAAAGAGAAGCAAAAGACAGGAGAACACAGCTTCTGAGGACCTTCTGACATGAATACGAAAGTACCAGTATGGTCATCTGAACACCGAGAGCTGACAGACCAGGGCTTTGTTTTTCTCTCTATCTAACTTCTGGCAAGACATCTGGGTTTTTTGCGCTATATTGTCTTTATTTGTGTGACTCATTCCTATTTCATTGTGTGGGAATGAAATGATGCAGTTTTGTCAGGCTCATGTTTATTAATCCTGTGAAGCATATCAGGGAACCCATTTGCCTTTATATGTGCCCAGTGTGCCATTTAAAAACCTGTTAGTATGTGCTGCACTATACTGTACGCATAACTTCCAGCTGTATCATGAAAATTCAAAACATTCTGGCAAACTCACCTTTTCTCTTGGATTAATTTTATAGTCCGCATCCTGGTGACATGTGTGAGTACCCAAATTCTCAAAAACAATATATTAAATCCTTTTAGTCACCTACTTTGCCTCATTGGCATAGCTTTTGCTTCTTGAACTGATTTGTAATAAGGAAAAGTACTGTTCAACATGTTTGGTGGGGAAAGCTATGAGGAATGTGAAAACTGTTTTAAATAGACTCTGCCTGTTGCGTGTGACAAGATGGATGCAACCTGGCTCTTCACAGCAAGTTTGAAAATACAGTAAGGACTCAACTCTGGGATCACCACAAAGTCTGACAAAAGAGCAACATATTGGGTTGTTCCCTGGTTCTTCTTTTGCTCCAGTGGACATGTATTTTGCCCAGTCCTTGATTTGCAGTAGCCCAGGTCAATGGTATGGGGAGGGTCAAAAAGCCACTGCTCCTTTCCCAGCTCGCTGCCTGCCCATCCCATTGTTAGGAAGGAGGTGACTGGTTTCCCCATTGTGTTGTTGCCTGTGATGATCTTTCTTAATGCTGGGAGGAAAGCTGAGGAGCAAAGGGACACAGAAGAGTCCATTGCTACCCACAAAGAGTGCACAGGAAGAAGCATAAACCTGCCCAGAACTGCTAGAAATAGCAGCACAACCTTTAGTGCTGGGCATTCTGCAGATTGACCAGGATGTATTTTACTCAAAATGCTCAGTCTGCCTGGGAAGATGTCCTGTGAGAGGCTGGCCAGGAGGGATCTTTAAAAAACAAATGAGAATGCAGTTGCAACACAAGGGCTGTGCAGTCTGACTGTCCCTCTAATAAGTGTCAGAAGGAAAAAAGGCTCACCTTCAGCTGTCATACCTCGAATACAGATTATTCTGATATTTTTAAAGATACCATTTTAAGACAGGCCTGTGAGAAAATGTCTTTTCTTTGTGTTTTGTTCCATTCAGAGAAGTTATTTCCAGATCATTGTGACATGAAAGAGCATGTATTTACAGATTATTACAGAGTGTCTCTGACAGAACATAGCTGAAGGCAATATAACCTGGAGAAAGAAGCCTCATAAATTCCACCCTATCTCATGACCCATCCAGCAAAGGTGTTTTTGTTCAGACATTCTTCAAAACCCAACTACCATCATGTAGGCAAGAAATATTAACAATAGACAATGTGAGCATTTACCCAGAGCTCACCAAGCAGTGGGCGGAGAGCAAAAATCTAAAGAAAATTCAGGAACAGAGCTGAAGCCTGACACGATTAACAGAAGCATGTTTTTGTAATTAGTACGTTCTCAATAGCCCGAATCTTTTGCTGCTTGCTAAGTGCTCTGTACAAGTCAGCTGGGCAGTGGGGAAAGCTGGCCAAACATTCCTATGTTTGCAGAGAAGTGCCACATGCCTCCACTGCATGCAATGTTTGAAGATGCTGCAAAGTTATTTTTCCTGTAACATCTCCAAACTATGACTAACAAATAAAGAATCAGAGGAATACGGTACTAGCTATGCTATCCTTCCCACCAATAAACTTGCTCTCTTGTATCTGCCCTGGCATCGTGTGTGCTCTGGGCATCCACATCCTGATGGCTGCTAAATGCTGCTGCAAGAAAGCAGATGCTGTGGCAAAAGCAGGTAAGCAGCACAACTCAAGCTGGAGTGGTAGAGAAGGGGTAAAAATGAAAGCCAGGGGAGCCAAGAAGCCTGATATCAAAGCAGCATTGTCTTTTCCCTTTGGACATGATACAAATCTCCACTAATAACCTGTATAGCAGGAATTTATAGAACACAATCTGGATGGAGAGGAATTTTGCCTCTTGTGTGCTCTGGGTCCAGCGGCTTTTACACACAGTGTCCAAAAGAAGCTGAGCGCTGCCCAGGTTTTATGTTTCCCAGGTACAGAAGTCACAGGAACAACTAATCTTATCTGTGTTTTATCTCAGCATGCCTGGCAGAGAAAAGGGAGCTTGGCCTTTGGAGTCCACGCACAGCTCAGCCAAATACTTCATGTCAACTCAAGTTCAGGGAAAGCAAAGAGAGATTCAGTGCAAAGAAATTGTTTACATTCTGGGTCTGCCCTTTTGCAGGTAGAAATCAGGGTCAGAAATCTGTCTTTTGAAAGCCTGAGGAATGGAGAGGTTGAAAGGCTGAGGGCACCTATCCCTATTCTTTGCTACATGAAATGAACTTATTTGGTCTGATTTCCCTGTGAGGAGGATTTGAAAGATACTGAAGTAGAAATCCATATGGTAAAGACTCCGTATGTAAGAAGAAATTTATGGTTTATTAGTTGTATAATGCAGTAATTGAGGTTAACTACTGAAACAATATTTGTTGCTCTATTAATGGTCAAAGAGTTTGATAGCGAAAACAAGCTGTTAAAATAATTGTTTAAAGTTTCTTATATCCACACTAACTTTCAAAGTAGGGTGTCAGCTCTGCCAGCACATCAGTCAGCATCACTGAAGACCTCTTCCTGCACAGCACCTCTTTGCAATCTGAACGGAGGAGAACTGGGGACACACCTACGGTAACTAAAGCAGAAACTGGAGCCGAGTTGCTTGCTGGGCACAAGGTAGCAGTGAGGTCTGGTGTTACAAGAGAAACATCGATCCCTGAATTCTGATTTTGGACAGTAAGAGAAAGGAGAAATAACATTAATAATTTTTGCAACAAAATGTGCTTAAGTGTGCCCACCTGTGTTAATAGTCCAGCAGATGAACTTTGGAATTAGTGATCTACCAAAGTCCAGTTCCCTTGCTGCTAACTGTTCTAACCGCTAAGGGATACTGGTGGTCTTCGAAGAGCTCTGGAAGCAGGTCAGGTTTGATAAAAACTATGCGAACACCTGTCAGGGTGGTTGGTTAAGCATTTTAATTCCATTCACCAGATAAAATTAAAAACTGAGGACTCAGTCCATTCATGCAGGAAAGGTGGCCTCTCCATCTACCAACTCCATCTACCAGCACAAGTTTGAAAACGTCACAGAAGCTCTTTTATGCCTCTAGCAATGCACCGCACGCTTTTATGACAGGCAGGGAATTGTTTTGGGTATGCCAACAGATCAAGTTTAACAATTTATGACCAGATAAGACAGACGTAAATATTATTTGATGGGAGCTGGCCAAGTGCCAACCTGCAGCACGATTATTAATCAGGGTTAACTCTGGAGA
Source organism: Fregata magnificens (assembly GCA_013389945.1). Lineage (NCBI taxonomy): Eukaryota > Metazoa > Chordata > Aves > Suliformes > Fregatidae > Fregata > Fregata magnificens. Next base: position 225,439 of record WAAD01029580.1, read on the forward strand.
CTTAACAGAAAGGTTCAGCCACTGCCAGGAGAACAAAGAGTGGCAGCCTCGGGGGTGGCTGTTGTGGTTCCCGGTTCTTCTGCAGTCATTTAAAAGGAATCCTTATTTTTAACTGTGGGGTTACAGTTTCATTTTGTGGAATGTAAAAATGTTTGTAATTTTTTTCATGTGGTTGTGTGACTCCATCCACATCTAAAGTTTGTTTTATGTGAGGTTTGATAGGCTGCTGTATTCGTAGGCTTCTTGGGTGTTGGTTCGGTGTTAACTCTGGGTGCTTTTATTTGGCTGAGCCATTTTTGCTGAAAAATTGGCATCTTATATACCTTTGATAAAACTAGGTCTTTTAAAAATTTTCAGCGAGGTGGGAACAGTTAGATTATTTGTATTGTGTGCCAGTAAAAACCACAATATCCTACTTCTTCCCCCGTGTTGGCTGGTTAGGGCATTTCCCTGTGATTTGCAGGCTTTAATTTCCAGCCTCCTGAGGCTGAAAAAGCTGAGAACACAGAACCCAAAGCTTATTTATAGAGTGGTTCTGCTAACCACAATGATATTGTGCAAAGGTAGACAGCACCACAGACTCTTCTGGTCTCAGAGCTGTTAATGTATGCTGACTGCAAGAATATCTACTTTGCAAATTGCAGATATTTTAACTGGAGATATATCAGCTCAACTCAACCAGAGAAGAATTCTTCTTTTGGGTGAGAATAAGTGAATAGGAGAAGCTAGATGCCAAAAGTAGTCTAATAATATAATGCATTATTTCCGCTTACAGGCAAAGCTTGCTGTACTTCTAGCTTAAAAATTTAACAGGGGGATTTGTTGAGGCTGTGAATTTTTCTTGCTGCTAAACAACAAGGGAGACAAACTGTGCTCAGCTCCTTTTGGAACCACCTTCAGAAAACAAAAATTTGAAAAAATGAAGCAAACAAAATATGTGTGCAAAATGTTGCCTTTCACAGCATCAGCAGAGTCTTCAGTACTATGACTTTTACATCCTGGTGCCCAGATTTCTTTTTGGCCCAATTTCTTAGTATCCTGGTTTACAGCCTTTTGTCATCAGGCAAGGAAAGAGAGAAAGCTTATTGCTCCTAATTCCTTGTTAGAAGAAAGAAAATGCAATTGTCTTCACGAGTGCTTTCTCTCTGTTTCATTGCAGAACATTAATCTAGAACCTGTATAAAATGTCTCAGGGTAAAAAAGTACATTGTACACATTTCATTTTGTTTTCCAGTATTATATGGTGGAGATATATGGAGTGTGCTTTAGGACAGCTTTTAAAAACTGACTTATCTTTTTTTCTTATAAGTAGCCAAGCCAGAAAATCACCACTGGAAATGAAAACGGATCTCTAGGGGTATGAAGCATGCCAAATACTACTGCCTAGTTTGATTTTGTATTTCTGCCTGTGTTATCACTGGTATGCCACTGTTTTTTTAAATTACCTTGTGTCCTGCAGGATAAGATAGTAACATACTTCCCTTTGGCTTTCAAGCTGTAATTAAGTTGGGCTTAGTTTACCATTTTAATGAGGAGAACTCCCTACACAATTCTCTGTATCATGCATAAACACAGATTCCTGTTTATTCATACTGAGAGATCTGTTAGTACTGTATTATACTAACATCTGCATCTTGAAACAAAATGCACCCATTTTTAAAAATCCGTGAATGAATAGCATGTGTAGTCAGGTTTATGGAATATTAAGCTGATGAAAAATTCAAGTGTAAACAATCAGGGAAAGCCACCTGAGCTTATTTAATTAACATTCAGAAAAATGTGAACATGTGGGGAGAAATATTCCTGTATGTTTTGACACATTTCTTTGTTCTTCTACCCATCAAGATACAATCCCTATACAATAGAAATCCGGGGGTTGTTTAATGTCTGGGTAACTGAGAATAGAATAAGGGCTATACTGCCTGTTTATGTGTCTTATATCTTGGATCTGCCAGGAATGTGCTGCAGCCCCTATCCAGCCGGCTTAGCTAGGCTGCCTTCCCATGGGAGCCAGATCATGATGGGGAGGGAGACAGGGCAGCCCCAGCACCCTCCCAGACGTGGACTGGGCGTGTGGGTCCTGCAGCTCAGAAGCCCTTCCAGCTCCCACAGGTGAGACATAACCCTCGTGAGCTGGATGCGACAGGACTTTATGTGGGAGGCAGTGCTGGTGCAGACAGTGAAAATGTTTCCTTCCTGCATAGGCTGCAAGAACAGCGGTGACTTGAATTGCAGTTCTTGCATTGAAGTGAACACAGGGACTATTATTTTGATGTGATAAAGTGATGTGAGAAGTCAGAAGAAAAAGTACATAGCTTCATGAAATGTCCTATGATGGAACTATCTGGATTTACCATAAGAGACATGGCCATGCTTAAGTGGTGCTATCTGTTCTAAAGAACTTGCTTTTACCAAGCAAAGTTTTTATTTAGAAACAACTGAATAATGGGAAAGCATTTTCAAGTGGTGGTAAATTGTCTATGAATGCATGTAGCCACAGCTGAGAATATTTTTATTGAGAGTACGTTAAAGTAAAATACTGAACTGGTGAATGCCAGAGCATGAACGGTGGCTTAAAAATGATCTTCTAGTGAGAAAATGAAAGAAAAGTTCCACTTACAGAAGAAAATAGAAAGCTGTCTCCAAATGCCTTTATTGTAGAGCGTGTGTCTGTCTCCATGAAACTACTTTTGGAGCTGTTGGAGAGCTATGACATGGAGAACCCTCCAGGCCCAGCATTCCCTATATGCATATGTTTAATTTATCATTCTGCCTAGAACATTTTCACTGACTGAATGCTGGCAATATTTTAGCATCTGTGATGCTAATTTTTATCTGTGGAGATGTTTTTAATAGTTTGATAGGAAAGAGCTTTAGGGTTGTACAATATGAGATGGCTGTGTAACTCTCTCAGGGTCCTGTAAAAATAGCAAATTTACATTCTTCAAGAAATTGGGGCATTCCTTGAGCAGACATTGCCTTGCTTCATAGTAAATCAGCTCCAGTACCTTTGGTACACATGAATTTACCAAAAGCATGTCTCTGAAAGGTCAACAGATTGCTCAGTCTAGTCAAAATATCTTTCCAAGTTTTAGGTTGCACAAACTTTGGTCTTGAGAAAGGTCCCCTTGAGTGATTCCCTTTTTATAAAAAATATTGTGTTGATTTGCCAGTGAATGTTCAGTACATTTCTTCTTCTTGAAACATGTTGCCAAGGCACACTGTCTTGTTTTGTATTCACCATTAGGGCAACACTTCACCGTGCACTAGGAAAATCACTTTGAGGAACATGGGCTGCTGACTAATGCAACACCAATGAGCTGCTGTCCATGATAGCACAAACGTGTCCACCAAGAAGGTGAGAGGCAACACCACTTTAGTTAGATTTTATTCACTGATTGAGGCAAATATTTCATTTTTAGCAAAGCCGTGCTTTGCAACAAAGAAATCCTGGGTCCCACTTCAGTCAGTAGAAAACACATTTGGCAGTTCAGTGCTGACACTGTAATCGTCATTTCCCAACGGCCTGTTGCAGTACTTTCCAGCCTCACATTGTTCACGCCTTAATCACTTCCCATCTTAACTATTGCTGCTGCCACTTTTGTGCTCTTAAGTCTCATAGCTTCTCAGCGTCCAAAGTTCAGTGGCTAAATCGTGGACTTACTTAAGGAAATGGAAACATCCCGCCCTTCTCTTCAGTCACTTTGCCTTCTACACAGCTTTAAGGACAATTCAAACTTTGCCCTTTGTCTTCCAAACCTTTCCTCTATAAGCTGAAATACAATGTCTACTCTGTGATGGTGACTTTGACCAAATTTTAATTGAGCTATTCATGATGTTCAAAGGGGCCAAATGCTACCACATTTCATATTTTTAATTGGGAATAAAAATTCTCGTGAACTACAAATGTCGCATTAGGCAACGTTGCGAGCAGGAATTCCCTAAGATATTTACGAACATTGTCTTCTAGACATGGTTTTCAGGAGGTAGTGTGGGGATGGCAATGAACTCTAGATATCTTCTGAACATCCCTGGAAGAATTTGGTCTTCAGTGGTGTTATGAAACTCTGAGGTTCTCTTGGTGGCAGCAGCTACATATTTAAACATGAGCAGCTATTGTATACAAAAAGATCGGGTGAAATTTTGGCCATCTCAAGTCAATAATAAAACATATAATAATAAAATACTTCTATCTTCCAAATTTAACTGTCTTAAAAATGGCAATTCTATAATTTAGACATTTAGCCTAAGCTTCTATGGTTAGCAGAAGGAGAGGCTCTTCAGAAGTTGATTTGGCTAGTTATTTTTGATGTGTGTTTTATAGTTAGGCTAAAATGCCCTTAGGGGCCAATTTGTCTCCCTTAGGAGCCAATTTCCCTCCCTTGACTGTAGACAGCATAAGGGACAGGCTTGGAATAAAATCCAGTTGTTGTATAGCTGGTTTGAGTTATGCATTGTCTTCCATGGTTTTGTCTGTATAGTCTTGGGCTTGGTCCTGCATTGTGCACTGCATGCATTGTGCGTTGTGCACTGTGTGATCCTGCCCAGAGTCACCTTGATTTCAATGGAAGAACAGGTGGTAGTTTTGGGCCACAATCCCGGTTGCATCAACCAGATTATCTTTTTTCTATATTTGCTAAAATGGAGACGTTCAGCAAGTATAAATCAATTTTAATGCTATTTTGGTAGGAAATACACAAACATCCTGATTCATAGGAAATAACAGGAAAATTTAAAATTCTGTGTTTACAGTTTTAAACACATTTTATATAATTTTCCACAAAATGGAAAATCTCATTCCTGTAAAGCTCTGCTCAAGGTACAAACCTTCTCAGATATTTGCTTTACTGTGAAAACCATTGACAAGTAAGGACTAAACAGAATTTGGTACAGCTTACTTTAGTTAAGCTGTAATTGCTTTGCAGAAGTTTTCCAATCTTAAAAATATTTTGAAAAATTAGAGTATATTGGGAAAAAAATGAAATCTGTTTGCATTTTATCTCCTTCTGTCAGCATATTGTGTTCCATTTCCCTTGGCTTTCACTCTTCAACTGCTGCTTCTCAGTAGTTTCTCCCTTACCTCAACACTTGTTTCTCACTTAGGCCATGATTTTGTGAACGCATTATTGCAAGCTAGGTGTCGATTTACACCCAGTAGTTATCGTTTGGTAGGTGCCTGTGTGCACATACCTACCACAAGTAAATGAGAGGTGTTTTACTAAATTTCTAGCAATATCTAATGATTAATGAGTCAAAGAAAATTGTGGAAATAATCAGTGAAAATGGAAAATACAAACTTAACTGTGAGAGATTCAGAAGCTATTGGATCATTAGGCTTTACAAGAGTCTTAAAAAGTGGCAGATTGTGGCAGAATGTAGAGATTTCCACTTTCTTCTTTATGTTCATAAAATTAGTCATCCTTTGCTTCCCCTAGTTCTGCCTTACACAATAGATATAGAGGAATCCACTGGGATAACCATGGAGTTCCAAACCATTGAACTATATTTATTTAGATTACAAAAACAAAAGCAGCAAACCTGACTGATGAACATCACAGACTGAAGGAACAATGCCTTTAGAAACATGCAAATAGATTTCCTTTAATTCTGGAAGGAGGTCTTTGAAATAAACAGCATGGTAAATTATTTAGCCTCTGTTTTTTTGGAGCTTGCTAATGTTCCAGATGTGAGAGAACAGGAAGTTCTATCATTTCCTCAAAATATGTGATGTGTAGACTATTTTTTTTTTTTAACTGCAGACTGGTAAAATAATAAGAAAAATAAAACAGTCATTCCCTTATACAAATATGTTACGGTAGTAGTATTATTCATGACACCACTTTTTCTGATTTTTTACTTTTTCCTCAGTAACGTAATTGTTTTCTACATCGTAAGAATCAATCCAGCAATAGAGACCCATTTTTACTGCAAGTGGGATGAGAAATGATTAGGATCATATTTTGAGAATATAATTACAGAATATTAAGCACTGCTAATAATAATAAGACAGTGTTACTAAAACAATGGAATCTATGTTGGGTTTTAATGACGATTATTAGTACATATGTGGAAATATATTTTCCACTACAGGTACTGCAAAATGTTGTGTAGCATCATTGATTAGACAGATTTTTCTCCATCAGTTTGTGTGATTAGAAAATCCGTGCTTGAAAGAATAAAGAACATAATTAAAATTTAGACTGTAAAATTGTTTCCAGTCTGATAGCAGCTAAAGCAGAGTAGCTGTTCAATCAGTCATTTCCTCATTAATTCATTTTCATGGTGAATTTTTCAAGTTTTTCTTTTTCTATACACTCAGCTCTTCAGCACTGTGCACTTTTCTTAAATACAGAAATTACTACAGTAAACTCTTTCCCCACCAGTACATATTTCCATGTTTATGCATGTAAGTTTTCTGTATGTTTCTTAAGAAAAGCAGTGAACATGAGAAATGCGGAACATCATCTTTTGGTCATCCTTTTTAGAGTCCCATTCTGCACTCTGACACTGGTTCTGTCAATAGAAGGACAGCCTCGGGTCCTCAGGGTTGTGGATGCTAAGCTTGCACAAGTTAGCTGAGAAAGCAGGACAAGCAAATCCGTGGAAGGGACAGCACTGTCCTCAGATGTCCACAGGATATTAAGAGAAGGAAGGAGCATTAAACATAGTTAAAAACACTGTCATTTGATGAGTTTTTGCTCTGTAGTTCTTTGCAATCTGATAATTATACTGATTCCGTAAATGTTAGGAAATCCTCCAGGAAAGGTAAAACTTGAATTATGTATGAATTCACACATCCTGAAGAGTAAAAGAGGCAAGCCAACATCTTTCAAGAACGTCTCTCATTGGATTGTATTTTTAAAAATACTGCATCCTTTCGCAGTCCCCGTTTGGTCTTAAAATATTTACATTCCAAGATAAATGTTGACCTAGTGAATAAACAAATTTCTGTGAAAGGTTTTCTAGATAAAGACATGAGTAAGCATCTCAAACACAGGAATCAAACTAACTCACCAGTAAAGCTTACAGGACAAGGATTCCCCTGCGTCTAGTGAGATTTAAACCTGATCATTATTAAGCATAATTTGTTTAATTTAATCTGCTGAACTATACTTAGATTGTGTTTACTATAACTGTCATTATTAATGATTAGGCGTGCTGTGGCTGAAGTTATATGAACTTTGGGCAGTATTGATGCCATAAGAATTCAAAATCTAATTCAGGTACAAGTTGCACAGAGAGAGATGGGCTGTAGTCCTGTTATAGTGCCAAGTCTGCAAGAATATCGTCCTGCCTTTGCAACCAACCAAGCCTGACATGTGGTACGTGATAGCACAAATAAAGCAGCTGTGTCGAAAAATATCAAGAAGAGGCTTGCCAGTGCCCAGCTGGAGCTATACTGAGCTCTGTGCTGCATAGAACCTGAAAAAAATCTAATGTCTGTTTGTAGTCCTGTAAGTGTGTGGGCTGCTTTAGTATGGAAACTAAATTTTATTTTTCTCCACCAGCAGAAACCTCAGACCAAGGCCCTTCTATGTTACAGGCTAATAAAATGATCATGCAAACAAGATAGAAAGGGGTGCAATAACTCTGTGTTACATTTGAAGAGAACAGAATATCAATTATGAGTATAAATATCACTTAATAATTTAGGATTATTTCAAACTGTGTACTTATCTGCAGAAAAAAAAAATTACTTAAAACACTGCAATATGGCAACACATTCAAATTTGTCTCTGATTCAGCTCAAAGGGACTTCTGCTCTGCAAGGTGCCAGAACTCCTTTAATTTACCAAGGTGTATTTTGAGAAAGCTTCTCTGTAGAAGCCCCTAACAGACTATAACTAAATTAATGGGCTATCAATAAAGAGTATATCATAAATTGCTTGGCTTCCAAGAGCTTGCCTCTAGCCTACTGAAAGTTGTGCTGCAGTAAGGCAAAAGGGGCACACACACCTCGCAATAAATACTGCTCTCTTGTCATGACATAGAGCAATGCAAGAGATAGACATAGGTTTGGACACCTGGTTCTGTCTCAAATGTCATCTGCAGTTGCACTGATCGCTCCAAAGACTTCGTAAAACTGAAGCTGTTCCCAGTATTGCATATCAGCGGTACGGATATGTCCATGCATTGAGTTACTTTGTGTTGTTTCATACAATACAAAAGAAACCGAGCCACAGTGACATAAACCAGGACTAATTTAGGGAAATCTGTGACATTGCTCTGAAGTTGGTGCAACTTTCAGAATAATTTGCTTCCCCAAAGGTCCACTTTTAAGAACTGTCTAAAAAACAGGAAACTATATTCAGCAATCCTGAAAACACCTTGGACCATAGCAAGGAAATAAATAGCTCCTTTCCACTCCAAGTCGTTGGCTGTGCTCATGCATTGTTTTTTGGCTGGGTAACAGCTGTGAAGAGAGGAATATTTTCCAAATGCAAATATAAAAATGCCCTTAGGATGCAGACATTTCTATCGCTCTTTGGGAACAGTGCATTCTGTTTTAGATATTAAAAATTCAGTGTACAGCACATAGTTCACACCTATTCACTAGATTTCTAATGGTGGTTGGCCTAAACAGCACTGTGCGTGGCAAGGATATAAGGAAGGAAACACTTGATGGAAATTAAATGGCTTCTAAATATATGTTGTTCACAGAATTACATGTAAACATTCTCATTCTGTTCCCAGTCCTTCTCTTAGTGAAGTCAGTGACAAAACTAGTGACTTCAGTAGTATACAGGCAAAATCCTTTGCTTTTAGCACATTATCTGGGAAAAGCCTCCATGTCTAAGACAGTAAAACATGCTTTATTACCCTGCGGAAGAGGATAAAACACCATGAGTCAATGTTCTCTACACCAAATAATTTTCTTGTTATGAAATATAATGTTCTGCAAGCCCTGAGTCATTAAAAAATAACAAGGATCCCCAGCAGGATTTTTGCTAAACAATCAAAGAAGCAGCTATTTAATTTTTAATGGAATTGTAAATTTATTATTGATTAGATTTCCAGGTCTTGTTTAAAAAACAATTGAAAAGTTTCTCATGATCTATTTTTTTCTGATTAGGAATAGACTGAAATTTTCTGGAAGAACAGTTTTCCATGAGAAAATATGATCTAATGATATTGAAAAATATCTGAGAATATTTATATTCAGTTGAACTGCTAGTGGAAACCAGACTGGCTTCCAGATTTTCATCCTGCTTGTTGTCCCATTCACTTTGTCCTATTCACTACCTCTTCAGCAGCTCTATTAAGCTAGGGAAAAAAAAAAATAATCTTTGCCATCAAGGAAAATTTTATGTTTTCCATTGTTTCATCAAATTCAGAGGAGAAAAAGTGGATATTTCATGCTTAGTTTTAGGGGGGTTATTTTTATTTTACAGAAAGGAAAGGGCAGGTCCCACCCCAAAATATTTACTAATCCAGAATGTTGAGAAGACCCAGGTTAAGAAGAGCCAGGGCATTCTGAACTTCCACCCAATCTTGGCTTTTAATCTCAAGTAAAAACCTGCAAGGACCTAAAAATGAAAAGTTACTGTCAATAAATAAAACTCCTTATTCTTGACTTCTTTCTCTCAGATTTGACATCAGTGCAATTGTATTATCCTATCTAGAAACTGATGTAACTGTGTGACTTCCTGATACAAATGTTGTTTTGTTAGAAAAACTATTATAATGTGCCATTAGAAATTAAGAAGGCATATAAGCGGAGAAAGCTGTATTAGCATTTACTTTGGGGCAAGTGCCAAATGACATAAATTCTAGAAAACGATCACAAGAGGGTCAACTTTATGGCTTTTTAGCTTTCTGTGAAAGGTGAACCAGCTACTAGTATTAATGGTGGAGGCACTGCCTCTTCCCTGACCCTCACAGCAAGGCTGGAGCATGGCAGAGGCTCTTACCCTAGATGTGGTCAGTGAAAGCAAAAGGTCATGTGTTGATATTCACATTGCAGATGCATTTTGCTCATGGTTTCCCATCTTCTTCTCTAGCATTCTCCAAGGGTTTCCTTAAAGCCATGTCTGAGTTTGGACTGCATTATATGCTTAGGCTCATGTTTTTGCACAGTGTATAGACAAAGTCAGAGAGATTAATGGCCAGACTCACAATTCAGGCACCTATGTTTCTTTATGAGCCAAATTTAAGGAACTAGACTTCTCAGAGCAATTAACATAAAGCCTGCTTGGGCAACGTAGGTGCTCAGACGCTTGTCTTAGACCCAAAAGCTTACTTGGGTACCTTTAATGGCATTGCTACCCATGATGGAGCCACAGTTTTTGGCTAAATGAATCAGTTCAGTGCTTCTGTCTGGAAGGGCTTTATTTTCTGGAAGTGGTCTGAGCACTCCCAGTTCAGCAAGGGATAGCAATAAACCACCTAGGGAAGAAGGAAAGGCAGTGGCCATGTTGTCCTGACGACCTGGGGGGAAAGCACTTGCCTGGGAAGTGGAAGATCTGATTCAGTTTCCTCCACATCCTGAGGAAGTCCCAGCCCCCTCCCATTTCCCAGTCTCTAAGCTAGGCTGGGATGGGGTCACCCTCCATCCTTCCTACTGCAGATAGACTACCGATAGCCCAGATGAAGGAATCGTGAACCCAAAGAAAAGGTAGACAAGAGGGCTGCCATGTGGCTTGTGCTGTGTTAGGAGTAGGGAATCTTGGCTTCTGTTCTCTGATGAAAAGTGAATATGTAAACAGCTTGGGAAGTGGGCATCAGAGTCTAAGAGTTACCTCTAAATGAGTAATGTCATTTCTGGGCAATACTGCAACTTGCGATTTTGGATTGATATGGATGACTCAGCGTCACTAATGAAGTCTGCAATGTGCCTGCTCTTCTGAATACACCACCACTGTCAGTGGAAGGAATATGTCCATTTTGGCCCATTTAGCAAATTAGCAAAAGTTATGAATAATAGCCATGATAAGAAAACAGGAGATGACTAATGAGTTAAGTGTTTTTTTGGTGAGAATGTCAAAAGACATTAAAGATTTTTCAGAGATAAGAAATGTAATAAGCCTCTGGACTGCCATTAAAGGGCAATGCTAAGGCAAGCAAGAAAGAAAACACTTGTACGCTTCTTCCAAAACAGAGGGGGCTGAAGGGTTCACACTTCTCCTAAGTTAGTGAGGCAACAGAAACTCCTGTTGAAGAAAAGAAGAGGGAATAAAGTAGCAAAAGGCTGTCTTTTGCTGGGATCACTATTCTTTCCTTCATCCTTGTTCTTCTTCCCTTCTGTTCCATCTTTGTCGTCAGAGTGGAGCAGGACAGGAGGTATTGTAATACTGTGATTAGTCCAGAGCACGGAGCAACTTTAATCTTAAATGCCTGTATGTGTTTATGCATGTGTGCATGTGGGTATATTCATGCACTTGTACAAAATTCCATCTGATGCTGACAAAATACATCCAAAGGAAGGACTGATGGTATTTCCTCCTTTTGTTCTTGAGGAGGGTAAGACATTTTTTTCTGCACACAAGTGCTCCCCTGTTCCTGATGCAATCACTTTCAAAATGTGCTGTTCCCACCCAAATGAGGATTGCATCCTACTTTTCCCCTCTGGGGACTGCAAGCTTTAACTTTTAGGACTTGTCTCTACAAGTACAGTCTCTACTTCCCTCTGCCTCCGTGTAGCCAAAGAGAGGGGAGAATCTGGTCCTGCATCCATTGTGTATATCCTGTACATCACCCACAGTCAATAGTTAATCTTGAAAAAACAGGGTACCTCTTAAAACCCGGATGGAACATCAAGATGGATAGGGGGAAAAAACCTGTAACTTTACAATTATGTTTAATAAGTAAGAAAAACTTAACTCTGAGAATTTGGTGGTGTTTTGCAATGTCAGTCTATATTATCTATTATCTTTTGAGCGCATGTCTCCAGGGGCCGCAGAGGTAGGTGCTAAGCCTGGGGCTCTTTCTGACTCAGAAAGGCACAGGGCCAGGAAAAATGGTAGTTCCCAGCCCTTATTAATGAGAGCATGGGGAGATCTTTCTATTTACAGGACCAAAGACCGGCTGACACTTGTTCTGGCACTGAGAAGATTATAAATAAGGATCCTGCTTCTGTGAGTTCCTGAGCACCTTCAAATCTCTTTGACCTTGATGAAGAGGAAGAAGAAATTGTAAATATAACTGCCTGAAGATTCTCTGTGAAGTCCTTACATTCACGTGGGACAGCAGTGAGAAATGTCAGGAACTTGAGCATCCTCAAGATACCATGACCTCTTTGGACTGTTCCAATCAGACACTTTTTTGCTGAAGCCAGCATAAATATTTTTGGAATACAAAGTTATGTTTTTCTTAAATGACCATTGGAAGAAATGACCTTGTGATATGGGTGAAGTTGTATTGAATGTCTTAGATGATGAATGATGATATTATATGGTATCCGATTACATAGTTCCTGAATAGGCATAGTTTGGCTACAGGAAGGGTATTAGCTTGGATATTTGTTACCATTTCCTTTTCATATTATGAAAACAAAAAATATGCAGATAGATAGGCTGGGTATGCTTTGCATAAAAAGATGTGGTTGGTTTTCTGTTATTTACTAGTGAAATGCTATGTGCTATTGTAACAAAAAAATTTCCTTCTCCATGGCTTAAATTTATGTGATTTTCTATTTTCCTGATTTGTGGCAGAAAACTAAACAAATGTCATATCTGGGTTTTTACCAGTAGGGTAGTATCATGCTTTGGCAACTCAATGTATTTCTGTCTTTAGTTTATTTAGTCTTCTAATTTTTCAATTGTTTGTCATTGGTTATTAATAATTTAACTATTAATAACCTAATAAATTAATTTTTATCTAAAATGCTCTGAGCAGAACAAAAGGCAGAACAGAGAAGTAAATCGTGACTGAACCTTCAGTTGTCTCTGCTTTTGACATCTGCCTCCTGCGAATCAATGATTTGCATATAAATACATTTAAACTGCTGCTGTTTGATTTTCTGTCATCTGTTCTGGACCACTGTTGGCGTGAACACTCGTGACCATACCAAACAATGCCAAAAATCTAAACCACTTTTTAAAAAGTGTGCTTTTAAAATGCCAAAATGAGAGATAAACAAGTACTGCAGAATTATTGTATTATTAAATAATAACATCATCCAGATAGAGTGATTTGATGTATGGCTTTGCTTTAGCAAAATAAAGAGAAAGTGTATTGTAAAGATTTAAGATTGAAGGATTATGCATTTTATACAGATGCTGTTCAACTTATTTTTTTCAGAAAAGAGTATTTTTTTTAAAATGAAGTGAGATTTTGAAACTGGTGACCACTTTTTCCCAGCAGCAGCTCAGTGGTGTTTTGCTTTGTTCTTGCTTTTTCCCCCCCTATGTTTCCATTATTTGTTTTCTGTGGAGCGCCTCCATTGCTTCTGCAGTGTCTGCTCAGCTCCTGAAGCCCCTGCATGCAAAGTACTACTGCTCCATGGGACGGGCTGCTGGGAAGAAATCCACATCACCGTGAGAGCAGCTTGCCTGATAAGTGGGGAGTAGTAGTACCCTGATTTGAAAGAAGGGAAATGCAAGCCCAGAGGTGCTATCTGGGAGCCATACAAGAAGCTAAAGCACTCGCAGATACCGGGTCGACAACTATGAACACTAGCTTGACTTTTGTGTCCCCTTATCTTTCCTCCCACCTACTAAGAAAATGATCTAAGAAAAATCACCATGATATAGATACAGTCTCTGTCAAGTTTTGGTTGTACCAGGATATTTGGAAAATTCTGTGGCAAACGTCTTTGTGGCTAAGAGCTTGTGAAAAGGTTTGCAGATTAAAAGGAGCATTCTTTCCGGCTCAGCTCCTAAACAGATCAAATGATCTTAATATCTGCCTTATAAATGTTTATACTGACAATGAAATCCATTAAGGAAAGATTGAATGGCAAATTCACCTGTATTAAATGTTGATCTCATGGAAAGACATTTAAACCCACTTTCATAAGAGAACCTTGTTTGCAGTGCTGGAGTGTGTAACTTGGAGGCTTTTCAAATAAAATTGTTTTGGAAGAGCTTTTTTCTTTTCACTAGTTTCCTGAGCAAAACTTGCAGGCTGTCAGATATAAACACATATTTCAGTGGGAACAGTTTATAATAGCTTCATTCTAATGTAAATTTACACCAGTTTTGCATTGGTGTAACTGCTGGCTCCAAATGAGCATCAGTGGAAGTGAGATCATGATCAGTCCCTGAGGAGTTGGAATAGGAAGAAAAAAATGGTGAAGATACAGCCGTATAATACTCAGTGTATATATTGAATTAGATATTTATATAATACTCTGTGTGTGTGTATGCAGTATCTATAATTTATGCAGAGAGATCCTATACCCATACTGGTGAATGACTGATGCACACACTTACCTGATGCAGAAGCTCACTTTTGTCAGTTACTGACTTAATATAAGCTTGACTCCAGGCTAAGATTAGCAGGACAGGGGAGCAGTGGGCTGAGGAGGACTCTTCCCCTTCTTCTGGCTGTGCGGCAGACTCACTCCCCCTGGCCCTGTGGTCAGGGTCCAGATCCATAGCCACATGGCCCCCTCTGCTCTTGGCAGAATTACATTATTCCACGATTTGTGCACCCAGAGCTCCCACTGACTCCTGGCTGCCCTTCTCTCGGAGGGGGTAGCTGCCCCTGCCAGGCCCTGACTCGTAAAGAATTAACCTGTTTTTCTGCCCTTGAGCCAAATCCATTCCAGCCAGCCAGGGAGCTCGCAGTGGTTGCTTTTCAAACATCTCTGCTGTTTTAGCTTGGTTGTATTAGTTCACATTACTCCAAATTCAGTCTGATTTCCCATCCATTTTCCTCTCTTGATCCCTGTAGGTTATTTCCCCATTCTCACAGCACTCCAATCAGCTCCATGCTGAATTAATGCTCTGTTTACCTTCTAGTCCAGATTGTTAACAGCGTGACCCTGGTGCATGCAGTTCAGTGGCTTTTATTAGGTTTAAATTGGTCCTTTAATAGGGCTGCTCATTCCCATCAAAGCCTGGGAGATCGACTTCATTTTTTTTCCTTTGTATCCAAAGCAGAAAAATCAGAAACACCCGATACCTCTAGCATAGTTCCATTTCAAGTCAGTACAGGTTTGCTTTTATTTCTGGGATTTCCACTGGGTTTTCCAGTCATAATCCCTTGCTCAAGCAACAGTTCTTTTTTTTCCTGGAAAAGGAAAACAAACTGCCTTCCCCCTCCTCAAGTCTTTTGTACAGCTCATAGCATAGTTCTTTGCAAATCAGCTAAACGTGAATGTCGGAGGACCTGGATTACTTGCAGTTACTGGAATGAAGCTGCTAATCTCTTCCTGCATCTGATTTATATGTAAATAGAAAGGAGGTGCCTTGTAGGGAGTCCAAATAGGAATCCCTTCTGTTGTAGGAAGCCACAGCTATGAGTCACTCCAAATGAAAAGCTTAGTAAAAACATCAACATCCCTAAAATATTTTGGGGAAAAAAAATACATGCAAAGGAAAATTAACCTGCTGATTCTAAGCCCACGTTACAGGGCTGCTTTTTTTCTGAATGTTCATTCCCTTTGCTTGAGCTAATAACAGTGCTTTAATACAGAAAGTGATTTTAAATTGTACACAGAGCCAACCCTTTGAAGCTTAATGGCAATGCAGAGATGAGTGAAGCTTTCATGTGTTGTGCCCTCAGAGGATCACTGACATGAATGAACACTGCAGAATAAAAGTGATAAGCAAAACAGGGGCATTACAGAACTACTGTGAAGTTTATGGCTTTATTGAGATGCCAACTCTTACACAAAAAAAACCCCAAATAAATTCTCAGTGCCTTTTAACTATACACTTCTGAGCTGTCCCCACAGAAAATTCTATCTACAGACTCAAGCTACTCTCCTCTTAGGTTCCTCACCCTTGTTTGTCAGGATATTTTCTTTTTTTTTTCTTTTTTCTACTTTTTGATGCCACTACCGGCAGGGCCCGGTTGTCATGGTGTTCCCCTCCAGCGACAGCAGTGCTGGGTGCCCTCACCTCTGGGCCACCAAGAGGAGCCAGCAGCTAGCTCTGAGTATGAGCATGGCCAAAAGCATCTGTTTTTCTTTCCGCTGCCCTTTTTTTCTGTCAGCAGGATATTGTATCTTGTCTCCTGTTTGCGGCTGGCACACTGGTCCTGCTGAGCGGTGGCTGGCTTTCAGGCGTCCAGTCTGCTGATCTGACTCTCGGAGCCTGGCTCAGCTAGCAAAGCTCTGTAGGGCACCTGGAGGCCTCAGGTCCTCCTGGAAGATCCCCACCTTGCACACTGAGGAGGGAGATAAATGGAAATGAATGCTGTGGGGCCAGGGAATTGCAGTATCTCCTCCTCTCCCTGACCCTGGAGAACCCTCTGTCCGTGGCATGGAGAGCCAGCCGCCAAGCTGGGTCCTTCCACCCACCATCCGGGGACGGGAAGCGGCTCCTGCTCCCTGCGTCAGGGCTGGCAGCGGGAACACTCTCTCATTCTCGAAGTCTCCCTCAGGTCCAAAGGCTGAGTTCCAGGCTCAGTGGATGGAGAGCCTGTGTGCGAGGCTGAGGCTCGTCGTGGGTGCCCATCCCTTGCGTGTGCTCCTTGTGGGAGCTCACTGTGCCGCATCACACATCAAGGTCAGGTTGGACGGGACTCTGAGCAACCTGATCTAGTTGAAGGTGTCCCTGCTTATTGCGGGGGGGGTTGGACTAGATGACCTCTAAAGATCCCTTCCAACCCAAACTATTCTATGATTCTGTGATCACCTTACAGAACTTCTGTTTCCTGAGCCTATTTTTGCTTACGCTCATTCCTCATTTGTTTTTTTCTCTTTCCAACGAGAAGAACCGTGGTAAATCAGAAAAAGCTCGAGTCAGTCAGTAAATGCTACCAATTGCACATATCATTCGCTTCTCTGTAGCTATGAACACTTTCACCGGCAAGTGTCTGCTATCTCAAATGGCATCCAGAGATGTGATCTATCGCTCAGTACAGACAGCCCATTGCTAACTATAGCCATTTTCCCTTTATGGTTTCAAAAACTGTCAGAATGAGATAGGCAAGCTTTGACATCTTCCCCAGGTTGAACCTGAGCCCCGTCCCGGGTCAGGTGCCAGTCAAACTTAGGTTTGCAATGCATATGGAGATGCTCAGCCCTGGGAAGGCTGCAGCTGTTGTAGGCACGGTGGAGGATGGGACCCCTAAGGGACTCTGCTGTAAAAGAGGGGGCTGCAGGGGTGTCTCCGAAGCAAAGTGCCATTTGAGCACAATCTGAGCAGGCTGAGGTGGTGAAATCCCTTCTAACTCACACCTCAGGTGCCTGTGCTCTTCTTCAGATCCAGTGCTGAAAGGATCAGAATACATTTAGCAGCATTTATTTGCACCCTAAATGATACCCTCAGGTGGATCCTTTAAGAAGGGATCCTGGAATAGGTAGATATTGCCTGGATTCCCTGGTCATCTGGAAGCATGAAGTGGAAATAACTTCCTGAAAATGCATCCATGCTGTGAATATATAAAATATTATATCTATAAATATAGATTATGTATATATATAAAATACCTAAAATGTTCTCTGATGTGCTCCACTGGAACACTGCTGCTGTCTGAAACAGCAAAATTAATCTTGTCAAATCCAGGTGACGAATCTTTATCCACTCCCTCTGTCCCTTTTTCTCCGGGGTTCCTCACACCATTCAGTTTCAAGCAGTCTTGCTGTGGTTTTACCATCCTCCTTCCCTCTGTTTTGTAGCTGAATGCTCCAGATGCCTCCACCCACAGGTTTCTGTATAATGGGCTTATGTTACTTGAGTTTCTGTTTGTTTGTTTTTCTCATTGGCCTGGAAGCTTTTCCATGCACAAGGCAGAGGTTAGGGGACAGCGATTCATCTGCAGTAAACTATAGCTGTTACACATTTTTTATTTTAGCAGAGCATCGCCTGATCTTGAGCAATGCACAAACTGCAGACAACACTGGAAATTCAGCTTAAAACCAAACCTAAAAATTAGCAGGGAAATGACGGGAAGCGAAGAGCGAGGTTTTGGTTATAGCAGTCTGTTCTTTCACTCTCAGCCACAAGGAAGTTCCCAGCAGGCTCCGTGAAGCTGTACAGCTCATGGGGGGCAATCTGCACCAGCAGCATCTCCTTCCCCACTTGGGAGACTGAAAATGAAGTAAAGCCACCAAACCTCTGCCTGGGATTTTACTCACTCATGCAGACGTTATGTACCTGTTTCCTAAATTTGTAATCATTTGCTTCTGCTGTTTTATTTTTTTAAAGGTGCTTCTTATTCTTCATCTTTGATTAAGATGAACGTGTCATTATGTAAAGCTGTCAGCTTTTGTTTAATGAAATTTGTAATCAGGAAAAGTCTCAATGTCTTTGTAATGAGTAAGAATGCCTAGATGTGGCTCCTATAAAAGTATAAATGTGTAAATTGAAGTTGTCCAGTTGTCTTCAGGGGACTTTGTACGGTATCCCTAGATTTTTATGCAGTAAATAAATAGGAGAAAAAGCAGTTTTGCAGGAGGGATTTTAATGCCTTTCCAGTCATTCAGTTAATGTCACCTGAGTTCCATAAATTAATGTAAGTAATCATCACTTAGCAGTGCCATCAAAAATGAACAAAAGCCCAAGATATCTAATCTTGATTTTTTCAATTTAGTTTATAGGTCATTCATTTGATCATTTATTTGGTTTATAATCTCTTGACCTCCATATGACCTGAAGCAGCACCACTCTAGCTAGAGGAGAACAGAAAATAAGGGACCAAATAAAAAAAGTTGTAAATCTAACCTAATTTTTCTGTGCATCAATGCCACTGTAATTTAGAGTTGATCTAGGTACACCTACTATTTAAACATCCTTCCTAATTTGATTATCAGCAAGATAAAATACGGAGTTATTTACCTGCGTTTGTGTGCCATGTATGTTTGCCTTGGCAACATTTCACAGAAAGCATATCTTAAAGAGTATTAATAACTGCTGTCTAGCATCTTAATGGACAAAGGCTAAGCAAATCTAGTAGTTTTTATCTACTTTCCATTTGAATCGCAGCTGTAAGAGGAGTCAAACTCAGGATTTTGGCCAAAAATTGACTTTAATCTGAAGCGGCCAGCAAGCGAACCCTGAAGGTGAGGAATCCAGCCTCACGGTGACAATTAACATGCCTTTGCAAAACTCAGAGGTGTGGTTTGAAAGCCTTGTGCCCTCGTTGGAAACCTTTCCCTCTGCGCTCCTCCTCCTTGCATAGCAGTATTGTTAGTCTGATCTCTGTTTATTTTTCAGAAGCCCAATTTAGAAGCAATCCTCTAAAATATTTATGACTTCTAATACTTTCAAGTTGTTCAAAGAAGCCATGGAATGAAGTTTAGGTCCTTGGAGTAGCTGACGGCTTAGGCTGAAATCAGTGGAGTTGCATCAGGAACCAAACAAGTTTGTGGCATTTGATGGTTTTGATCTAATACTAACTTCTTGGTTAGTATGCTGCTTGTGCCTGCTAGGAGTTGAAATATTTTTTCTCTTAGTTTTTCTGCCGTGAGATTAAAGATTGCCTTAGCATCTCATCTAACAACAGTTTGCTAAATGTTCTATGTACTGGACCTGGATATTTGGACTATGTTCAGACTGTCTATTCCTAAATCTTTTATTTGGTCATCATTTCTGCATTGGTTTGGTGCTCTGCAGTAGGTGGTCTGAAATGACCCTTTGTCACTCATTCTGTGGCTGATGGGGTATAACAGTAGCTATCACCCAAAGAGAAGAAAGATGTAGCTAGCAAGCTGGTCACTTGTGGGTCTAACACTCCAGATTTGCAGAGAGCGAGCACTCAGTGTCATAGGCCAGATCGTCCAGGCAGAAATGCTTTGTCAGAACAAAGAAGTCTTGGCTGTGTTCAGATTGTCCTATCCATTTTCCTGCAGTGGCACTTGGTCTCACAGGACAGAAACTTTTAATTAGATCTGCTGTCTTGTAGGCTATATCAAATCAATGCAGTCATATATAAAGCAGTATGTGTACTATGCATTTTTTCCTCATGCTGTGTGACAGGGTATCTGGAAAGTACATAACATTGGCTCCAAATCGAAGTGAGATGGCTGATCATTTGTCCTTCTTGAAAGCCTTTATCTTTTTAATAGAGGAAAGACAATATGCACTAATGGCTTCAGAAGAAAGTATCAAAAAGCATGCACGAGCTGCAGGAACAGGAAGACTAATAGCTTGCTGTAGTATGCCTTCCTGGTACTGCAGTAAAACTTGTAAGAACTGCAGTTAAAGCTATGAAACATCCTTTCATCTAGGCATTTTGACAAGACCGGAAGAAAAATGTGAACATTCTTTGCTTCTCCAAAATCTTTGTTTTTTCTTTGCCATTGTAGCAAGGGTTTTCTCTTTCAGAATATAAGAAACTTCCAGAAAAAAGAAGTCAGGTTTTCAACAGTTGCAGAGGCAAGGAAGCCCCTAGAGCTATGCTGGCTTGCACCAGCTGGAGCATCTTGCCATTAGTGCCTTAATTCTGATAAATGTTCACTAGAACTGTATTCCTGTCTAAGTGAACAGCGACTCCAGTTACCACAAGGTGCTAATTATATTCCTAAAAAGGAACATATTCAATAATATCTTGATCATTTTTACCCTGTTCATTTTATGGACTGAAATGCCAATGTATACAGTTGTAAGTCTGTATTTAGGTAAGAAACAACCACAGAAATAAAGTCATACAGTTAATGAACTACTGGATTTTGCTAAAGTTGCTAGCTAGTAGGTTGTCCACACTTGAAGGCTTTAAGTCTAAACTTGTATCTCACAATCATTTGTTATAGTTCAGACAATAGTTTCCAGCTCCACTATGGAGATGGCTAAATGAAGTCTTATGGCTCATATTATGCAGGAGCCAGATCAGGCAACTGCAATGTTTCTTTCCAGCTTCAAGAAAATCCATCAAGAACAGTAAACATTAGTTTTCCACATAGAGCTAAAGCCCTTTTTGAATATATGATTAAGAGCTTTGAAGCTTTTCTTTTTAACAGTGTCCCAAATACAACTGCTCCAAAAAAATTTTTTTTTTTTTTTTTTTTTTTTTTTTTGTTAATGGAGTTTATAGCCACTTTAGAGTTATGTTCTATGTCCAGGGAGTGGGCAAACAGTAAATTACTTCTATACCACTGGAGCTGATTGGTTAGCTGTAGCATTAAAAATATTCCTAGTAGGAACTAAATGAAATAAACCATCTTCTAAATCTGCTGGTTTGGTAAGATTCTGCACAATAAAGTGGTGGTCAAGAGAACAGAAGTAAAAAGCAATTTCAGACACTTCTGTGATCGTTGGCTAAAAGTATATTTCTTTCATAGCCAACCCAAGGAAAAAAACCACTAGAAAAGGATTTTTATAATCATAATTTCAATATATTTATTTTGATCACTTTCACACTGGTAACAGTCAGCACTTGATATGTGTATTCTTCAACTGGACAAAAAATGATATCCATAGTCCCATGGTTCCAAAGCCTCTTCAATTAGTTTGTAAATTGCCAGGCAGCTTTTATAGGCACTCAGTGAAATCATTGGAATGGGTGTGGAAAAATAATGGAAAAATAATTTAATAGTATTTTTAGAGTATCTGCCATACTTCTAATTCCTATCTACACGCAAAATCATACTGAATGAATAATCAAATAACCTTTTTCTTTCTGTGAGAGTGAAGCTTCTTCCTTCTGCGTATTCCTTTGCATTTCAGGAAATCAATCCTTCAGCTAGTGTCCCCAAGAAAAGAGTGGAAAACAATCTAAAAAATCAACTGATATATTTGCTAAAGTTGTCAATATTTACGCTATTTTTCAACTTCCAGTAATATTTCAAGTCTTACAAAGGTGGATTTCTTTCCTCCCTTGTATTGTTTAAGTCAAGAGAGTTTGCTGATTCCCAACCCATAGCCTTCCAACCCAGCTCCAAAATTCTCCACTTTTTTCTCCACTATCTGCTACCTAGAAAAGTAATAGGAAATGTGGTAGTTTAAGCACCTCTCCATGAGAGGCTGGGAAGAATTCTGCTGAGCCTACTGAGCTTGATTCAAAACTAGTGTGTAAGTAAAATCTGTGTTAGGACAAAAAGAGCTAGGAGCCTCCTCCTGGAGAGAAGTCTTCCTACACTTGCACTGCCAGCCCAGATATATGAATGAGGCCTTTCCAAGTGCTCTGGCTGGATTCCTCTTGGTGCCCCAGCCTGGGTGACACAGTTTGCAATGCCTCTTCTCCACTGCTGTAGCATTTTTCCTTGCATGCGCTTCGGCCTGACCGCAAATGCAGCAGAACTATTCCAATAGGCATAAAGAAAAGAAGAAGCAACGGTCCAGAAAATGCCACATGGAAGCAGCTGTAACAACATCAGTGGTGGTGTCCCAGGAGGGAAGGACAATTTTTTTTAGCAGAAGAGGTGAGTCATACGCTTTTTGCTTCAGAGTGCTTGTTTGAGAATATTGCCTACGGATTCTGCCGCTGAATTTACTTCCTTCCTACTTCATAGTAAAAAGCAATGGTAAAATATTCCCTAAGCTCTTTAGGGTTTTAGATAATGGGATATTTTGCCCTTATTAGAGTAGACTAAATAAGCCATTTCAACTGTTAGTTCCTCTAACATATTACATTCCAGATAGGAAACTCTCTGTTCAGTCCATAATTTTGAAACCCCTTCTGGTAGAGAGATGCTACCTATAAGTGCTGATTTTCAGCTTTCTTTCCTCAGCAGCAGTGCTAGCAGCAGTGACCAGCAAAACTATTTGAAAAGCAGAGTTCTTCAGAAAATTCCACTGGGAGGGTGGCGACGGCAGCTCGCTCCTCCAGTGTCACTGCAGAGTCCATGCAAAATGCACAGCTGCTGCATGCATCTCCAGCTGCTGCCCTCTGTGCACCATGCCAGATTCTTGGGAGTTCTCTCAATGGACTTCTTGGGAAGCTCATTTCAGGTGCTTTGCCAGCAGTGAACTTTCTGACTGTGGAACAAGTATATCAGTGTTATTTAGTCCAGTAATGAGTAAGGGAAGAATAAACCACATTTCATCACTTGCATATGTACCTGTGTCTACGTGTATCTGTGAACACAGATCATTTGTTGTAATTTTAAGAGATACCTGGATGGAATTCCTTCCTCCTTTAAAATTAGTGATGTCTGTGACACACTTCTTTTCCAAACACAGTATTACTCAAGAGTAATGCCTTTACTAAATGCATCTGCATGTGTTTACACCACGACCGGTACAATTTGTAGTCATTGGAGGCTCCGTCGGTAGGAGCAATGCACCTGGACACCACTCTTCACTTTAACCACACACCTGTAAATGCTCCCATGGCAGCAGATGGGAATGTGCTGATTTCTTTTCCCTTAAGGAGCCCAGATTTACTAGTTTTTCATTCTGTTTAGTTATATAAAAATATAGAGATATCAAAGACTCCAAGTGGTGTTATCAGAAATAGCAACATCTGTCTACTTCAAAGCACAGAGGGCTACGTGCCTCACTCCTTCAAACCTGCCACGGTAGGACAGGAAAACCAAATAAAACCAGAAATCTTCAATCTGTAGCATCAGAGCAGGTCTAATATATATTTTTCTATTTAAAGCTCCCAGAAAGTTTCCTGCCTTACTTTGGTTTGCTTGCACTCTTAATAATGCTGAAATACTTCTTCCGAGCACTGTCCCTGGCTGACTGGTTGGGTGAGAGTGATCCTGGCACAGGCGAGATGCAGCTGAGATAAGCAGACCAGGAGTGTTTGGAGAAAGCCTTCCCAGGTGGGCTGGGGTCTGATGGCAGGCTGCCTCCCCAAGCCGCTGGCCCCAGGCATTTTCCAGGATGCTACAGGGACAACTTGGGACCAGCGGCAGAGTCGGGTTTTGCTTTAACTCCCTTTATCACTTGTTTAGTGCTAGCAGTAATTAAAGGAAGATACTGCTCCAACTGAAATTCTGATTTCTTTGGGGTACGCTACAAACCATAAGCAATCCTTAGGGCTGTAAATTGCCATGTGAATGAATAAAAAGGAAGGCTACTTTGCTGTCCGAGCTTCATGCCAGTCTGGGTTTTCAAGACTGTTAGCTGCCAAAATAAGTTGCAAGTAAATGAAAGTTCTCTTTGTGCTGCATTTTCTTTCAACATTGCCGAAACCACAAAAAGCCTATCCAGTTTTATTAGAGAGCTGGAAAATAAATGAAAAATTAAAAGGGCTTATCTTGTTTTTTTATAACAAAAATCAGTCAAGCTCATTTGAGCCAGTTTTATTGATATGCTGTAGCCTGTGCTCTTCAGGGGTCGGCATGTGGCACCGTAGGAAGCAAACAGACGGAGCAGATCAGAGATTTTTCCAGTTTCCTTCTCAGAACTGAGGAAGCATGGAAAAAATTAGAGCCAGACTGCAGATGGTGGAGAGCCTCATGTGTTGGTTTCATGTGCATTTGCATATGTATCAAGCACAACTCAGCGGCTGAGGGAGTGCTATTACATATCTTAAATTGTCCATCTCTAAATCTGCTTTCTAAAAAAATGTACCACAAAGAGAGGCAGAACATACAGCAGATGTCCTTTATTGTATTTTTCATACATTGTTAATCTTTGCTCATTTGTTTTGCAAACAGGAGTAGCGTGTGAGAACATGTAGTTTCTTAACCAAGTCCTGTTTTAAGGATACAAAAATTTCTATTATTAGTAAAAGCATATCAAGCCAGCCAACTTGTGGATTATAAACACATGTGTACAGTAAATTAAGAAAATACTTCAGATCTGGCAAATATGGTCTATCATTTGCTGTTTTGCCCTCCTTTTACTTCAACACTTCTTTCCTCTTATACAGGAAACAGGAAGTCAAGTGGGCTACACCCCTGTATTTTCAGTGTACCCTGGTGACTGGAACAGTTCCACGTGAGCTGGTGGCATTGACGTGCCCATGCTGCCATGCACAGCACTGACACGGCCGGAGACATAGCATTCCTCCATTGCCTCACACTCACTGTTCAGCATCAGTTTTCACAATCCTCTTTATAAACTGAAAAAACATTTTCTAAAACTCAGGAACTAGAGAACCCCCCAATCTGCAACATTTGTTGTCATCGGTACTCAAGGCTTAGCTTTGCTGAATATTGGAGACAATATTCAGAGGTGTTTAGAGAGGAATTTGCCTTATCTGAAAAAGAATCCAAATTACTTTCTAAAATTGCAGAGGTTCATCTACTGATTATATTTCTTACTGGGGGGAATGAGGGAGCTAGGCAGACCCTGCAGTGTGTAACTACCCATGCTCACTCTGGTAGCTAGATGGAAATGTTTCAGCACTATCAAGAGATCTTTCAGCCCTTTTCTCTCCAACCCTTTTGCTGAACTTTGACCAGCATCAGTGTTTTTTGACTTTAATACTAAATGTAATGTCGAAGAAATAAATATCTTCTAACTAACATAGGAGAACTAACAATTAAACACAGTACAGGATTTCAGGGTTTTTTGAGAGTCATGGTACCAAAGTCAAGATTCAGCTTTGGTCTCTTTGTGGTGGCAGCATGTGACTGCCAGATCAATGCTCCTGTGCATTTTCACTGGACTCTTCCCTATCTTTCACTTGTTTGCCATATAAAGCTAAATCTTTCTTCTATTTTCACCCCTTTACGCCTCATTGAAATAAGTTGTAAAGGGCCTCCTCTGTATGAATGAAATGCTTTTCCCAACAGAGAGGTGAAGACGTGCGCTGCTCTTGAAGTTGGCCAAGGGGAAGTACAGTAACTGTTATTAAGATTTGGAGGAAAACTGTTGAAGAAGATACTAACACAGATATGGTAGAACTGAATATGAACCCCTCAGAATTTGGCTTGTTTGGGTGGTGTGAAGATGAGGTAAACACTGTAATGTGGCCTTCAAAGGAAGGCAGCCAAGTCAAAGTCACAAAATCCTACAGGTTCAGGAGAAGACTAAACCCAGACTTTTGTAAGCTGTTAACTCATGTTTGTTCTGCTTGAATTGCAGAGGCAGCGCCGAGGCTGTTAGCTCTTCCTTGTGAGCACAGCAGCTAATAGACTTGAAAACCGAGTAAAAATATTCTCCCCCCATGAGAACCCAGTTACACCAAATGCTTTGGCATTTGATGCTCTTAAAGGGGGCAATGAAGGGTAGGGGAGGAAGAAGCAGTTGGGGGCAGGGAAAACCTCCTAAAACTGAAAAGGTTTCTAACACAATGGTGGGTATTCTGCTTTAAAAAATCATCACCCTCTTCCTCCCCTTACTCCAACCTGTTCTGCCTTCCCTGGTGATCTCCAGCCTTGGCTTGTATCAAGTGTCAGACCGTGACTGATAACCACCTGGGTGATGGTTACCATGGGGCAAAAGCTCTGCGGGAGGAAGGTCAGGGCAAGTGTCCAGGATGGACTGAGCGGCCTCTGAAATGGTTAAGAGGTCATCTCCTTACAACTGGTGAATGCTGTAAATGCTAAATGAGTACAGATCTAGCGATTTCCTCATTGCTCTCTCTACTGCCCCAGTAAATCCAGGAAAGCACTTCTACCTACTTGTTCCTACAGGCAGATGAGAGCCAGCCCAGAGCAGTCCTGCCTGTAAGGACCGCAGATTGCACTTCGAATTCTGTCACCGCTACGTAAGGGAAGAGGAAAGAGAGACAAGGATAAAGCAAGGGTCTGTCAGGTGACATTTTATCAGCTGATAAAGGATAGGCTGTCCAAAGACTAGTTTATAGACTGCCCAAACCGTCCAAGAGTACTCTTCCTCAGTTTCAGGAACGGAGTCAGTTTGAAGTGCTTGCACGGTACCGCTCTCCAGAAGTGGATCAGATTGAGCCCTTGGGCTTGGATCACAGGCTAGAGCATTTTAAGGAGGAGACACTGGTGGACTTTTAAAAACCTAGCTCTCAGACAGCCTTCAACAACATGGCAAAGTTTCTGTTCTACATTTTTCACATTTAGGTCATAACTGGTGTTAGAAAGAGCCAGTTTTAAAGAACCACTTGATTCTCACACATGAGACTTCATCAGTCATATCCCTCACTCTCACAGCCTGCCTTCTAGAGACTCCTATCTCGCCTTCCCAAACGTATCTCCCATGGGTCTCTCACATACCCAAGCAGACCACTTGCAGAGGGAGGAGGAAAACACATCCAAGAATAAGCAATGCTAAAGGTCAATGCTTTTCCAGGCCTTGGTTCAGAAAATTGTCATTTAGAAGTTTTTCAGATTCTGCAGCCTCCCATTTGAACTCCCTGAAGGAAACTTCAAGGAGATAAGATTTGACAATAGTAATAACAACCAACGGGTGGGCTGCCGCATGGGCTTCCCACCTGCTCGCTCATCAGCCTTCTCAGACGTCATGGGACCTGATAGCAAGGCGATCGGGTAAAACAACTGCTAGCAGGGCTGCTAATGATGCTCTTTTTAGGGACACAGTTGGAGATCCCTGCCTGAGCACTTGCTTGTCAAAAAATCCCTTCTGCTGTGACACCAGGCAGGTCCTGATCATGGGAGTGGGACTGAGTGTTGTAGGACAGATGTAAACATTAACACACTAATGTTTGACCCAGCCTGTGAGTCAACCCCAGACCACAACCTCTGCCGTTTCATCTGTATGCAATGTTTCTGGTTGACATAGCTTTTATTTTTAATGGCTTTTTGTAAGGAACTACAACTTACTAAGTGCTGTTTTCAGTTATATATCCATAACATATGCTTTAGCTGTAGCAAAGAAAGTAGCATTTTTAACTGAGAAACAATTACATTTCAATCACAGAGGCCGTGCTCTCTTCTTTACTTAAACAGCAGCTGGTGTTAATTAAAATGAAAGAACACCCTGATCCCTATGGTCTGAGAGCTGAATGTGGCTTGGAGGCCTCCTTGCCCCTTTGAAGGTGCCTCCTGTGCGCAGAGGATGCCAGCTCCTCCCGGGTATGGGATGACACAGGTGTGTGACCAAGTACCCAAGTACCCAAAAGGCAAAACTGTTTTGCCTTTTCTTTAACAAAAGTATTTACTGCAGAGTTGCTATGGCCGTGATATTCCAAGGGTAGAAGAAACATGTGAATACCTTTTGGTAGAACAAATCTTAGGTGTTATATAAAAGTATTCAATCAACAAATTACTTATTAAAGATATTCTCTCTTCCCATAAACTCTGCCCTATTTAGAACAAAAACATTTCAGAAAAAGTTTACCTTAAAAACAGTAGACGGCCCATATATCTCCTCATCTGCACTTACCTTTCCTCGATCCAGAGGACCAAATTCCCTCCACACAGCTTGTCTGTGTCAGTCTCTCTGTTTAGGAGGTGTCTCTCAAGCACATCTTCCATTCCAAGAGCTTTCAAAACTTTTTAAATCTTCCTTTGCGCTCCAGTTCCCAGGCTGTGTAAACAAAATGACTGATATATTGGAGTTTGGACTTTTAAAACTAACAGATGGGTCCTATTGCCATTGCAGTCTATATCTATAGAGATTTTAAGCCATTTTGTTTTCTATATAATTACTATGTAATCCAGTCTACAACGAAATATGGTAAATATTCCCAAATTCCCTCACTGACTTAGATCTCTTCATTCACCTTAGAAATAAGTCAATATAAAATAACTTGAGAATATTATTATTATCTATCAATATTCATACAGATGACTAATATTGATTCTTGCACTAATTATAATGCTATAGAGTATGGCTTCCACATCTCCTATAAACACTAGAAGACTCCTGATTTATAATGCAAGTAGTCAAAATGATCTTGAAAAGAAAACATTCTAACAAGGTTAAAACAAAGGAAAAAAGTTGATGGCAAATTCCACGAAAGAAAATATTTTTCCTATTGCTACATCAATGGTGCGTAAGTCTGACACTTGACTCTGTGGTCAGCAGCACTCTCTGTGTTGACAGATGTGCCAGATGTTTGTGCCAAATAATCTAAAACGTCACCTGAACCTGCTGTATACCTTGTTGTTCACAGACAGTGTAGACAGAGAACAGCACAGTTCAAATGGCCTATAGCAGGTACATGTCAAGACCTCAAAAGTAAATATATGCAATACATTTCTTGTCGTAAGGCTTTACAAGTCCAGTTTGAACAGAGGTTAACTGGGGGTTGCATTTCTGACATATTCTTACTCTTTTTCAAAACCCTATCCTAAATTTTCTTGTGAGGTCAAGGACACCAAACCAGCAAACAAAAATGAGAGTCTGAATGGGAAGCAAGCAAGTTAAGGTTAGGGGATTTGTGATCAGTTTACAGGCAATATTTAGAGTTTTTTGACTGAGATGATAATTTTTCAAATACAGAACAAATGCCTATTTCCTAAACCTTTAGGCTATGTTAATTGGAAGTGGAGGATACTATGCCAAGAAGCAACTCGGGAAGGCTGCATATTAGTTTGAAAGAAAGTTTGGCTGGAGTGACTCTGTCATACTGATGGTACAGGTGTAAGTGGCAAATCCTTTTGCACAGGGGGAAGTAGTGTCTGAGATTTGGGTCTGCCTTATTAGAGATGTAGTTTCTACTTCAAACCAGTTTAATCTCTCACAGGTAAATGATCTGCTTGCTCATAAAGCTTACCAAAGGAACAGAACTACTATTACTGGTCAGCAGAGGAGGTAAGATGAGAATTTACTATTCCTTATTCTAAATTGCTATAATTTATATCTTGGGAAGATCTGGAAGAGGGGACCAGAAGTGATCTCTGGTGAAAAGGAATTTTTTTTCATCGTGATGCCCTCAGATGGCAAGCGACTGGGAATTTCCCCTGTGACTGTCACCACAAAGCCAATGGCAAGCAAGCTTAGGATTTTGTTCCAGGCTTGTCTTGATCACCAGCAGATTAATAGCTTCTGTCTATATTTTGCCAGGCCCAACTACCAGACGGGAATGAAAAGGAGCCTGTCTTTGACCAGATCATCTGGTCTTTGCCTCCAGGCCACACTGCTACAGCACCTCACAGATCTTTTTTCTGCTGTGCTCTGAGAGCAGCAATAAAAGTATGGAACAAATATGGACACAGTTCATTTTCTGTAACAACCACAAGACAAAAAGATGGTCAGCTGAGTCTCACTAGCAAGCTGTTACACTTACCTTGACAAGTGTGACCTTCCTGAAAAGGCACAATGTTCTTCTTAGCAGATCTTTCACTGTGAATGAATATTCATCAGTGACCTGGAGAGGATAATTGCTTTCACGAACGTATTTGCAGTTGCATTCTCACAAGACAGTCTTGTGTATGAAATCTTAAGTTCCTAGAGTGAAAATGAAGAATATGGCACGGTGAAGTTTGCCAAGCACCTTTTCAATTACTTTCTTGTCTGTTTTCGTTAAACTTTATTTTTGTAGACACAGCTACATTGGAGGATGTTCTCTGAATCCTGTACTTCTCCCAAGTCCTTTGCTCTGTGAAGAGGTATGATGATTTGGGATCTGAACTGAGCTAAAAGAACACATCTATTTTTCTTCTCATGTCATTACCAATGGAGAGAGTCTCATTTAAAATGCTAAACCCGGAATCTCAAAACCTGCAGTTTTGGTGGGCTTTGGTAGACCAGTGTGTTTGTGAGTCTACACACACTATAACATCAGCCTCTTCCTCCTGCTCTACAGCATGAAATCAATATGTTCCCAGTTATAGGGCACTGGGTGTTTACTGTCTTAGGCATTGCTAACAAATGTGATGGAGGACATGAATGCAGTGGCATTGTCTCTGAGGCACCAGCAGAAGTGAGGCAAAGGGATGCCAGGCTCCCCTTGCACTGTGCCAGCGGGAGCCATGCAGCACCGGGGAGTTGCTGGCAGGGAAGGAGCCATCCCCTGGGGACACAGCAGGGACACAGCCAGCACCACGCCGTAGCCCTGAGCTCCTCCAGCGGATCGCTCTGGAGATGAGCGCCAGGGCAAGTGACATGGTTGAGGTGTGAAGTCTCGCTTCTCCTGGCAGAAGCAGGACGTCAGCATCAACCGATGGCTGCAGCCCGGGGACATTGCAGCCCGGGAGTGAGCAGGCAGCCAGGCCTCGCACAGGGGGAAGCTTCTCCCTGTGCCACTGCTGCTGCGGATCGATGACCGCTGTCGCTCTTCACTGAGGTACTTCAGGGGGAGAAAATGTGCAGAGTCTCATTATGTAAGCTCACTGAAAGGGGTGAAGATTTAACCTAGTGTAAAGCTGAGCAGTTGAATTGTTTGCGGCTAAAATGTGACTGATATGCAGCTGCAGGTTTCCCATGCAAAGCCAAATAACATCCACCTTAGAAATCCTGGAGCTGTGGTGTGTGGCAGGCGTTATAGTCTGTGAGATATGACAATTAATTACAAACAGGATTTGCAATTCCTTTGGGGTGGAGACAGAATCTTATGTCAGCATTCTGACTTGCAAATAGTCTAAAATGTCTCCTGCCATAGGAGAACTAAATCTTATCTTTCCAGGCATATAATGATTTGTACTAATTAAAGGAATACAGGACACTGCTGATATCTGGGTCCAGTAAAAATAAGTGAACAAAGCAAATAGACATGCAAATAAAAAAAGAGATATGGCATGGTGTAAAGTTTAATCCAAATAAGGCTACAAGTGGGTCCTTCATGGTGCTTCATTGACATGAAAAAATGTAGTTAAGGCAGTAAATGTACAACAGCTGGCAAATATCATGTGCCAAGTCTTATTTTAGATTAATAAGAGAAAACTGAGGCTTATTAAACTGCTGCAGTGATTCCCAGGACAGCCAGTTAGAGATTTTAGAACATCTTCTTCTTTCTGATGCTACCAAATTAGTAGACTTGATTAGGGAACCTGTGGCTTTGAAAGTGAAAGAATACACAGAAGTCATTGGATTGATGCAAACAAAGCAAACAGAAACCTGAGAAAGATAGATAGCCCACCCCACCCTCAGTTCACTTAAAATGACTGAGAAGCAGGCACGAAAGCAATTCACTATATAGCTCTTGTCATCTCTTGCTCAGACAGGAGAGTGTGACAGGCAGTTTAATAACCCCTGAAGAGTTTTAATCAAATTTTTGCTTTTAAATACTATTTACCCATCTGCCTGCAAATGGCATCCATCTTAGAAAAGCTAATTATAGATTTTTATAGCCCTATAAAAGTTATAACACATTTTTTTGATTTTTTTTAAAAAACAACCAATTGAAAATACACCCTGCAGAGAAAATAGCAAAAATCTTATTTCTAGGGACTTTAATATTTTCTTTTGTTTGTTTGTTTGTTTGTCTTCTCTTCTTCACTAATAAAAAGATTTTAAAAAGTTCAAGTTAGGACTGTACCCTCAGTCACTACCAGTTAAATGGAAATATTCTTTTAAAGACTAATTTAAATTTCTGCTGAGATGAGCAGTGTAACTCAGACTGCAAAACGACTGAAGGAAAGGAGCACAGGATGATGATAATGCTAAATACCTCAAGCAGTGAAAAAGTTCCCGTAAGACTTGTTGTCGGGTTTGGTTGTGTACAACCTCATTGAAGCCTGAGTAAAGGTGCTGCATGTAGAAGTAAGGAAGTTTCTGGTCTTTCTATGCGATAAAAGTCACGTATCCCCCATCTAAGGGAAGCTCAATGGGTGAAATCTCCAGTGCTCTGAATCTGCAGTCTTCAGCACAGGTCAAGCTCTGTGGTCACTCAGGGACAATTTTGCTTGTGATGATGTGGAGAGGTGGTGGCTGAGGGGTTCCCTCTGTCCCCTTGCTGGTGCTGCCTGGGATGCTTGCCTGTTCCACACTCTGTTCTGTCTGACCTTCCCCCTGAGGGATTTCTCAACCTTGCTTGCTGGGTTTTGGAGGGGTTCATCTCTCTATAGCTTTATGGTGGTGCTCTGAGATGGCATGATTTCATTTTTCAAGGAGTAAACAGCCACGCTGGAGAATTTTCCTGGAGTGCCATTGGCCTTGAAATTCTCCATCTCTTAGCATGGCAGAGCAGGATTTTACCCACCTGCTTTTGGCATGCATATGCCTTGCAATTCAAAGGGTGATTAGAGAGCAATATATGATTATAAAGGCTGTTTTTTAATCTGAGTGGACAGACTATGTGCATGATAGTGAATTTGGGACAACTCCCTAAGATGTTTTAGAAAGTGCTTGTAGCATGGGCTATGTGTTTTCAGACATAAATACAAACACATGACATAAACATCCTTACATGATATTTTGCATTTTTTCTTGTTTTTATTTTTTTCTTTTTTTTTTTTCAGATTTTCAAAGCAATAAACTCCTAATTGTAGAAATGTGGACAGGAAATAACAAAATAAGATTAAATCTGGAGAACAGTGGGCTGATACATCAGATGAAAAAATAATTCAAAACATATATTCAAGAAGAAAAAGAAAAGATAATTGGAAAGCAGTAATATAGAAGAGACCTAAGGGTAGCATTAGACAGGAAATTACAAAGCCATTTCAAATGCAATGTAGCAACAACATATATGGAATAACAATAATATTTATCCATCTGACTGACGATCTCAAAATGACTCATGGGCTTCATACATTGCAATCATTTTGCCCATCACTGGAAAATATTCTTCTTCAAGGTGCTTTTTCTTATATTTTATACTTTTTCTACCTTTTAAGTACATACGGTTATTTGTAATTGTATTCTGCTGCTCAGGTCTCTGCTGCGTGGTGGGGGGGGTGGTGGCAGGACTCCCAGGGCTGTTGGAGGGGTGAGGGCAGCGGCTGAGTTTTGTTGAAGCCACGTTGATGTGTTTAGAGCAGCTGCTGGTAGGAATCACCCTTCAAGGGACCTCCCAGTTTTCCTTTTAAAGCTGCCTTAGTTTTGCAGAAAGCATTCAGCTGGAGCTTTCCCTAGAAAGTCCGTGTCCTGGGCAGCCCCCTGCCTGCACACAGCTGTTCAGGGAGCCCCGAGGGAGAGGAGTTTTTCCTTGGTGGAAGTTTTCAAGCAAATATTGGGTTGGTTTGGAGAGAAAACGGCTTGTGCCAGAACATCATGGGTTTACACCTTACAAACAGAGACTAGCTTTGAGCGATTTTATAGCACCTGGGTGATCCATGAATATAACTCATTAATTATAAGCTTAACAGAGGATCTACTATTAGGTGTTTAAAGAAAAAAATGCAGTCTATTTTGTTATATTTGGGGGTGGTAAGCTCTTGCTTGGTGTGCTCATACTTAATTCAACAATCATACAGCACTGTTTGCCTGTGTGGATATCTAAATCAACCATCAAAAAAATCACAAATCATAAATATAAAAATCATAATAATATATCATAATATCATCAATAATAATAAATCATAAATCAACAGCACCAGGCTGAACCTGAGGAACGGAGTGACTACAGCTATTCTCTGCTACTTCCTGGCATTTCAGTTAAAGACCCCTGTTAAATGTCTTGGTTTTCTATAGTAATTCATTTTATTCATAACATTCAAATTATAAGAGCCTGGTTTTCTTCTCATTAGCACTCCAGGATTTTATTAACTGGCGTGATTTAGCTTAAATGCACAACAGCATGTTGTAGAGCACACACAGAAAAAGACCACTCACTTTCTACTGCGATTTTTCCAGAATTCTTTATAAGCAGATACTTGCTACAAACATTACAGTAAACATCAGTCTTGAGGAAACACCCAGGGTTCAATGATAACAGCTGCACGCAGACCACTGCAACGTACAGGAGAAGCTGTCAAATGGTTTGTCTGGGGAAAATGATTGCACTGACTCCCTGATGCTCTGTGCATCCGGAAAAAATCTAAGAAGGAATATTTTCAAATACAGATATGAGTACTTATCATTCCTGTACTGGTATGTACCTCCGCATGTGTCTATGTACTAGTTTCCATTTACGTAA
The DNA here is from genome assembly GCA_013389945.1 of Fregata magnificens. Classification (NCBI taxonomy): domain Eukaryota; kingdom Metazoa; phylum Chordata; class Aves; order Suliformes; family Fregatidae; genus Fregata; species Fregata magnificens. The sequence goes on from WAAD01029580.1 coordinate 260,227, forward strand.
CAGGGATTTTCCAGAAGGATGTATTCATCACTGAAGTATTTAGATCCTGCGGCTGCAGGTACAGCTTTGGGTTTAGAAGCTGGAGAGAGCCCAGATGCTTCCAGCTTTTGTCAGTTCCTGCTCTCCGAATTGCTTTGGACGCTTGCTCCAGCTCTTACAGCCAATGCATTTCCCTTCTTGCAGTTAGTAAAGTAAAAAGGTATTGCCTTCACACTTTTCTGCTGGGCTTGGAAAATACAATGACCAGGAAAAAAATAGGTTTTGCCTGTTGAAAAAGTATGGCATATAAGGCTTCTTATGCCCTTACATAGAGAAAGGAGACTCTGGAGCGCTTGAAATGCACAAAATAACTATGGGGACAGGCTGAACTCTGAAATGCAGGTGTCATTGTGGAGGGTCTGCCCTAAGGCTGCTGGCAATGCAAGCACCCACCAGAGTCACCCATGGCTGAGATCTGGAGGTTGTGCTGACAGACTCTCAGTAGATGGGCAGGGTGATTAAAATGAGACTGCTTTGCTGAGACGTTGCATACAATGTATGTTCCAAGCTTGCTGAAGTATTACCTGTAATAGCATTACGGATCCTGCCCAACCTCCCTGCCCGTCTCAGGAGTCCAGAGCATCCTGTCTCATCAGTGCTATGCACAATTGTAATCTAGTCCTGGGTTAATTACTAAAAGCACCCAAATACACTCTAATGCCACTCCTGAATGAAAGTGAGCAAACACTGCGGAGTTCTTTCTAATTACATTAGTCACTGACTGACAAGGCAAAAAAAAGGCTTGAAAATAATTTATTGGAGAAGCATTATGCATGTCTACATTTGATTGCTGATGAGTCAAAGAGAAAAAAGGCTTGTTCACAAATAAGTTCTTCAACACTGGGCTGAAAAAAAACCAGAGAAATTGTTCAGGAGAATGACTTTTAACTTTATGGATGTCCATTTTATTAAATGTAGGGAAAACAAACTTCCTGGGAGTTGGCTGTATGGTTTTAGCTGGAACTGAATTTAGGCCTAAAATTAGGATTGTTTTTCAAGATGCAGAATTGTTAAGAAGTAATGATTTTGTTGGTCAGGAGTTCCTGTCCAGTAACTATTTCTGCTTTGTATTTCTTTTTATTTCTGGATTTGTATATCCAGACCGAGTATCTATGTCTACAATAGCTCATAGATGCATCACATCTGAATTCTTCTGATAGCTTGGAGGTTTGGGGTCCGTTGAAGGTGTTGGCTTGATTCAGTCTGTAATCTCAGTCTTCTGATTGGGGGCTCAATATGGAGAATTTCATGTGAAGTCAGAGTGTACTGGCTGTGCATTTTGATAGCTCTGGCACTAAAATGCTTTAAGTCATATTTTCTCCAGTTTCTCTCCCAGTTTGAAGCATTCAATTACTCAAATATTTGTAAAGGGTTTGTTTCTAAAGTTATCAAGTACTCACACATCTCTTTTCGTCTTATTTTCATCTTATTTGAATATTCGGTATGTGCTGTTGGAAGTCCTTTATCAGAAAGATCTACAATCCATAGGATTAGTAAGTAAATGCTCTTTCAAAGAGGCAACTTATTTCTGTATACTTAACTTTCCATCATACCAAGACATCATTACAGGCTCTTGCTGAAAATTATTTAAAGTAGCCCAACTTTGCTTACTTCCTTTTGACATTAGGGATATTCATGAGATGATTGTTAAGCTAGACATAATACTAACAACGTTTTTGTCCCCCTTATCCTTTTTCAGCTTGGAGTAAGTGGGAATTTAACCATTTGTTTCCAATTTAAAAAAAAAAAAAAAAAAGAATGGTTCAGCTACGTGATAGCAAGTCAGTCTTTCTGTTGTAGTTCGCCCTGAGCACTAGGAAGCAGAGTTTCTGGATCTTGTGCTCCAGTCATCCATCTGGTACACACGTCAATGGTGTCCAAAATGTTCAGATGGCAGAACTGTCTCTGACATAGGTCTTTCTGGCCTTCAAACTGGCCAGCGCCCCTAGCCTGCAGCAGGGCCTGGGGGCAGGGAAGGACGCTCTGTCCCAAGGAGCTACTGGAGTGGCACAAAGGACACAGGAGTGGTACAGAAGATGCCAAGCAGAACAGCTCATCCCAACTGTCTAACAGCTTCCTTCCAAAAACCGTTAGCTAAAATATAGCTCAGATCATTATGCTGGCTGTTGAATGTTGTCACCTATTCAGGTGCCGTACAGAAGGCTCGTGATCAACTTGGTCCATTCCGGAAAGTGGATGTAAGAACGTTAAGACATGCTCTGCTGGGCTTGATGAAAGATTGCCTAGCCCAGTATCCTGCCACTGGCTCAAAGTGGATGCCAAGGGAACGATGTAAAGGCAAGGCAAATGTGTGACAGTACTTGCCCAGCATGTTTTCCCTGTTTCCAGCTTATTGTGACCGAGGGGTTTCCATAGCTGTAGATAGCATCTTCGTATGCCACAGCCCTTGGTGGCCTTTTCTTGCGGTGGTCTTTTCTTCCAGTGATCTGTCTAGTTGCTTTCTAAACCCCTGTAAACTTGTAGCCGCAGTAACATTTTCATAGCTCAGGGAGGCATTTCCCTGTTCATCCTCTCCATCATTGCTGACTTTAGGGATCAAATCTCCACTAATACTCTCTGTTCTCAAGCTGAATTGTGCTTGTCCATTTAACTGTCCTTATTCCCGATACAGAAGCTGTTCCCTACGGCTGGAATCATATAGGTAGCATTTCTCTGCATGTTTTCTGTATCTCCTATACCTTTTTAACATCAGGAAATCAGAACTGTGCACACAATTCAAGAAGCGGGCACTGTATGGTTTTGTACAGGGGACACATATAGCATTACAATCACCTGAGTACATAGCTCTGTGAAGGGGGAACCACCCTGTGCTGCTCACGAAGCAAACTGGCAGGTCCAGCAGGGCATTTAACCCACCTTCCTCTCACAATGCAGTTGTTCTGTGGGTGAAGAGAAGCCATTATACTGCAGGGTCACCAGTGCAGATCCTGCTGAGTGCTAAGTGCCCCACAATAAAGTAAAGAGGAATAAGCATCCGATACATAAAGAAAGAAGAGTCATGAGAGAAAACACTGCGTATTTGAGAAAATTCTTTGAAACTTGAGTTTGTGTGGTCAGATAATTTCTAAATTTTCTAAACCACTCACAAAACCACTCACTTGTAACCTGTGGGGAATAAGTACTAGAATAAAATGAATTCAGAAAGTGAACTTGACAGTGTCATATATTATGTCTTTATCTTTTCATCTGTGCATTTTTCTGTAGGCCACAAACTATTCAGCAATAAATCATACATCTTGACCTTAGGTGTCTTTTCCTGTAAGTTAACCTCTTTGGATAAATACTGCACTTTGGACCTGCCTATTAATTTTATCTGGTATTTTTTTACCTCTAGTGCAATTTACAGTGTGGTTGTCCACTTTTAACACCACATGTGTTCATGTTAGGAGCTTACCTTTCCCCATCAGGGAGGAAATAGAGGCTTGGTATAAAAGCTTTTAGCTGTGCTTTCCACACAAAAACTAAATGCAGTTAACCACAGCAGAGAGCACAAGGCCATGTGGATGTTAGCATGTTTAAACAACTTTCCAGCACCCCAGGCTGCTATGTCTTTCCTGCTATGGTTGCCCATGAAAACTGGATCAACTGGCATGTGTTTCCATCATTCCTTCTTCCTGCAGTGTAGACATACCCTTAGCCTATTTTATTCTCCTAATCCTTATGGCCAGCAGCAATTCAGATGAAGTGATTTGCTTGAACATCTGATCCTATGGTAAATTCTGGATCCTATCGAAGATTGTGTCCCTCACGGCTATAAGGTTTCCCAAGATTGCAAAACAGAGGCGCTGCCTCTCTTCTCCAGTTCCCCAGTGACTTTGGATATACTCAGCAAAATTGCCAATCTTTTGTTTCACTAGTCTTTGTATAGAGTAGAAAACCTATGGAAATATATTTAACAGTGGCTATGGGTGGTATTTTGATGGTAGAAAAGCTGTCGCCTTTTTAGCAGTTCAACAGGGCTTGCTTCTTCTCTTATCAAAACTGTAAATAGAAGCAAAATAATGTCAGTGTTAGTAATACATGTCTTTAATCAACTCGGCTGAAAATACGTTGTTTCCTAGAAATATCATATAAACACCTAAGTTAATGAAATATTAGCTAGCAGTGCAAAGTAAAGCACTCTGAAGTTCGGAGAGGTTACAGAAAAGCTCTAACATGGGCTGTAGATGTGTAAGTTGGAAACCAGATTTTAAATTCTCCTGCTCAGCTGCCTAAACTCTGGATGCCTGAACATCACTGAGTGCTGATTTTTTTTACTCCAAAGTTCCCCGGGGGCTTTCTGTGCAAATGCAAAACAGCTTGGCATCTGTCTCATGACTGAGTAATTAGTAATTATGTATAGAGAAATACCTAAAGGTATATCTGTGCTGAGTACTCCCAGGGGAGGATCCTTACTGCCAATCCATCTGTTACACGAGATGAGGGCACGGGGAGAGAAGGCAGGAGTGCATTTGTACCTTTCTTCTTGAAACTGTGTTATTGCACAGCGGGGAAGGGGGGGAAGACGTAAGAATCTGTGCAACACAGTGTGTGACAAATCATAAGCACCAGGAACCAGGTCTTCCCTACTTCACTCCAGATGATTTCCTGGGTCAATAGGCTTATGAGTCATCTTGCTGACAGCTCATAGAATCATAGAATCGTTTGGGTTGGAAGGGACATTTAAAGGTCATCTAGTCCAACCCCCTCATTTCCCTCCTTCCTCATTTCTTTTCCCATGTTATTCCTGGCTACAGCCTGCTGCGGTGCAACTATCTTGTATGTATGGCCAGTGGAAGCAAGGTCAGGCAACATGGGAGGACTACAGAGATGCTGTTCGCCACTGTAGGGAGGAAATTCACGCAGCCAAAGCTCAGTTAGAGCAGAAGCTGGCCAGTACTGTAAGGGACAATAAAAAGGGCTTTTTAAAGTATATTAATAGCAAAAGGCAGGCCATANATGGAGAGGTCTGGGTTGACTGGAAGCTGGCAAACATTGTCTCAATCTTTAAGAAGGGCAACAGGGATGACTCTGGTAACTACAGGCCTGTCAGTCCTACCTCTGTGCCTAGAAAAATTATGGAGAAGATTATTCTGGGAGTTATTGAAAAACACCTGAAATTGGTCCCAGCCAGCATGGGTTCACGAGGGGAAAGTCCTGCCTAACTAACTTAATATCTTTCTATGACAAGGTTACCCACCTAG
>WAAD01029580.1:265910-293611 GCA_013389945.1 Fregata magnificens
AAAAGGATACGAAGCTACTAGAGAGTGTCCAGAGGAGAGCCACGAAGATGGTGAAGGGTTTAGAGGGGAAGCCATATGAGGAGCGGCTGAAGTCACTTGGTCTGTTCAGCCTGGAGAAGAGGAGACTGAGGGGAGACCTCACTGCGGTCTACAGCTTCCTCACAAGGGGAAGAGGAGGGGCAGGTGCCAATCTCTTCTCCCTGGCGACCAGTGACAGGACCCGGGGGAACGGCAGGAACATATGCCAGGGGAGGTTTAGGTTGGACATTAGGAAAAGGTTCTTCACCCAGAGGGTGGTGGAGCACTGGAACAGGCTCCCCAGGGAGGCAGTCGTGGCGCTGAGCCTGGCAATATTCAAGAAGCATTTGGACAACGCCCTCAAACACATGGTGTGAATTTTGAGGTTGTCCTATACAGGGTCAGGAGTCGGACTCGATGATCCTTGTGGGTCCCTTCCAACTTAGGATATTCTATGATTTTATGATTCTATGATTCTATCTTCCTTATTACTTCTCTTTCACTTACCAGCTCTCCATGGTCAGGTCACTGCTTCTACCTTGTCTTCACACCCTGAGCGTTTAAGCAGTGGGATCTCAGGAAACACACAGCTTTCACATCCAGACCCATGAGAGTGGTTCCTTTATGGTACTGTTGCCTAGAGAACCTTGAGAGGGTGAAGAGTCAGTGGAGAAACTACAGACCAAGTTCCAATAAAACTCTGTTGTCCATGGCAGAAGGGATTTCTCAGGGGTTTGTAACACAGGGAATTAGTGATTTTTTTAGGGACTGCAAAAAGTACATCCTACATCTTACCCTTCTACTAAATTCAAGTCCCTCCTTCATACTAAGCAAGCAGAAGAATTTTCCAATACAAATGCCCTAAAAAAAAATTTTAACATAGGGAGAACATGTATTTTCCCTTGATGTTATGTGGGGCAAGAGCCACAGCTGGGTTTTTAAAGTTTGCATGTGAAAAAATAAAAAGGGATCGAATTCCCTATTGGCCTAAAAGTGCACAGAAACTGCATCTGCTTAATTTATTGGCAAAACTGGCCATTCATGTCTTCCTGAAAAACATTTCAAGAAGGTAACACTTTTTAAAGTAATACTCAGGATGGATAGTGAAAAGGAGTGCTTGAATCATGTTGATTTAGGTAATGTTTGTCACATAGCACTGGCCATTATGACTTTTTCCATAATGGTAACAACCTATCTGAAGTGCTTTAGCAGAAAATATGTTCCAGACTCTCCCTGTTGCTCACTTCTGTATTTTAATCCATTGAATCATCCCTAATAGTATCAGGATGCATTTTTGCAATTTTCATAACCTTGCCTGCTGCCTTAACAACGCATGTGCCCAGTACAATTCAGCCATATGGAATTCAGTGATAAGTGGCAGGACATGATGACTCATCACATATTTGTGCTGAGATTAGAAAAACTGAAGATGTGCAATGAATGTCTGTACAAGGCTAGAAATATAAAATAATAATTCTCCCCCTAAAATGCTGGAGTTTTAAAATAGTAGTTGAAAGGACATCTTCAAATCCTATGTCTATTTTTTAATAAACAACACTCTTCAAAAGAATATCAGCAAGAGACCCCTAATTTTGGGGGGTAAGGTAAACAAGGGATATATTGCCATTCACTCGGGCAGTGTGAAGGTCTTTGGTGAATTGGTTTTGTTCTCCATGTGCCTCGCTAGGCTGCTTCCTTGGCTGGCGTAGCCTAGCAGAAGCAGAGCCGTGTGCTTTGCTTCCTTCCCAAACATCTGCCTTCGAGGATGTTTTTGTTTGTGCCTGCCCCAGTAACACAGGAGCAGGAGGCTTCTAGCTCCCTCCTTGCCCGGGAAATGTCCGTCTCCTCCCTAGCTTCCTCGCCTGCTCGCAGTGTCGGGGGACCTGATGGCCTCAGTGGTGGCGTGGACAAGCCGTGGGGTGGCCCTGGCAGCGGGACGGGGCTCAGTCCCTGCCAGGAAGCAGGAGCTCGCTCTGACTCAGACGCACAGCGGAGGAGGAGGCTGTACGGCACAGCCCGGCGCTGCAGGGGACAAAGGCGCTGGCCCCGGCACATGTCAGCACAGCAGAGGCGTGCTGGTGCTTGTGCAAGCTGCTCCTGGCTCCTAGTGAGGGGTTACACCAGTGCGGCTGGTGAAGCAGGGTGTCCTGAGCCTGGAGGGGGTTGCAGAGCAAATTCTTTCTGCTGGGGCACTGGCACAGCCAGGCCGGTGTGCTGCCAGGGAGTCAACAGGCATTTTGCAATACCTGCTCTCAGTCCCAAACATGGCAACGAATCTTAGATAACAGAGCTCAATGGCACTCAGCACGCTGTCTCCTTGTTTAGCCAGGTCTCTCCCTAAACAAGCTGGCTTTAGGAAAATATTTGGGGGAACTTCTGCTGTTGAGCTGGGTTTCAATGGAGTCAGCTTTGTTTAAATGCAAGAATGTTATAAAGAGAGCATTGAAGAGCAAAGCAATGCTAGGCAGAGCTCTGGTGGCCAAGGGGTGTGAGGTTTGTATCAGGGATACCAAACGGGGAGGGAAACACAGTAATGCTGCTGTCTGTTTGTCCCCTCACAACTGCAGGCACGTCGCTGTGTTTCCTTTCTGTTTGTTTGGCTGCTTCCCCTCTAAACTTTTTGCATCATCCTGGCTGCTTTCCCAAGCTGCGGCTCAGCGGGCCAGTTTGCTCACTGCAGTCCTCCCATTCCCCTGCATGCAAGGGCATTAAATCGTGTTGCCATGGGAAGGGCTGTTTGTTACATATTGCACCAGGCTCCACAGCTGGGGAGGATGGAGAAACGGTATCGGTTAAATCAACTGCTTGACAAGTGCGTGAACTTTTGTGATCTACATGTTGGGGAAAAAAAAAATCCACTTGGCTGCTTTGAATGCACTTGAACTGGGCAGTGTCCATACCACAGCTCTGACTAACCTGCTTGGCATGGCTGGGATCCCTGGGCTTCTCCTCGGAGGTAAAGCACAGCACTACATATTACACCTCTCAAAGCAAAAACACATTAGAGGTACTGCAGAGGGTGACTCCCAAATGGCAAAGGCCAAGCACCTGAGCAAAGCCTCCATTTACCCTGTGATTTTCTGGGCGTTGTGGAAAGCCCAGCTGAACCTGGCAGCTCTCCCTGCCTCTGCTGCTGCAGCTGAGCAGGGAGTACAGGCAGAGAGAGATGTTGGGTATAGAGGCTCTGATTATACTGAAATTTTACCATGGAAATTGACTTTGTGCAATTAATAAGAACAGGAAATACTTCTTGTTTTCTCTCAGGAGGGGAACATTAAGTAATGGCTTTATCTTAATTTGTCAGGCTTTGCCCTAGGGACCAAAATTAAATGGCTGGAAGCCAGTGGAGGACTCGAGAACTGAAGCATTAACACTCTGATAAATAAAAAAGAATTCATTTTAATTAGTTTTCCAGCTGAAAAATAATGAAGTTCTGCATGCCAAAAAGCTGTAATGGAGTAATGGAAAGGCCTGTGCTTATACAATAGGGCCTGATTGCAATCTCAGGGCTCCATTTGTATTCGTTTGTAGCGTGAAACAAAGGAAGGTGTTTGGATTCTCTCTCTATATATAAAGCCTCTGCTCCAGCACTCTGGGCTGGTCTTCAACCAGGCTTCCCACAGTCCTGCTGCCAAATCTACAAAATTTTCCTGGCTGACATTCAGGAAAGTACTGCTCGGGCTCTAGGATGGAAAGTTAAAAGACTTTGCCTGGATACGCTGAAACATATACAAACAGTGCCTGACGTATGGCATTGATTCATCCTGCACAGGCTGTCCCTGCTATATCCCAAGGGGAGAGAATTGTAAAGCTCCCTAAAATCACCTCAGTTGCTGGTGTTAGATGTTAGTGAGAGGAATCATCTTAAACACTCGTGGACATGCTTCCCCTTAGGGGATTAGCAGCGTGTAGCTGTGCTGTAGCACTTGTCAGATCCAGGGTGGTTTTAGCCTGGGATAAACAGCTCAGATGCATTAGAAAAAAATAATCCTACGGTCAAAGATACCATTAGTCACTGTGACTAAGAGAATGTCCTGGCTGTTAGAGGAGTGATAGACATTTAGATGCTCAGGGCTCCTGTTGTGTATTGAGGAGGGCTAGCACAGCTTGAGTCACAAGCTGGTATTTATTTACTGTATTGCTATCCAATTAGTAGCAGATATATAAAAAAAAATCTCTGCTCAGTGAAGGGTGGGATAGGAAATGCCTCACTGCCATGAGCAGCCTTATGGATATGCGCCTTGTTTATAAAATCACATTGTGTCTGCGAAGGCAATTATCAGCTGGGCAAACATCCCCCTGCCTCCGCCTGGCGATAACCTCTAGGAAGCAGCATTAGGGAGGTTGTTTCTGTGGCCTCCCTGCTGTGCTGGTGTCCAGCAAGGAGCTGCACAGCAGGAGCAGGGGCAGTGTGCCTGCGGCTGCCTGCTTCTGCCAGGCTTGTCCTGGAAGGGGTGGCACTGGGCTGCTTCAGCCCCCGCGATGCAGCCACCTCTGCAGAGGGAGCGATGCGCACCACGCTCTTTGCAGAGGAGCCAGCTGCAGGCTCTGGCATGCACTCCTCCAAGCCAGGATGGGCTTTGCTCCTGCCACATGCCTCAGCTTTTTTATTTGCTTCTCCATAAACGGCCTGGACATATAAGGGCAAGAATTTACCCTTTGCTTATCATTGCTTCGATCTACCTTTTTCCCGCAGCAAGCAGAACCGTTATGTTTTTCCCCACTCAAAAAGCACTCATAACCTTTACAGTCAAAATGACACTGAGAAAAGCCCAATGCAAAATCAGCAGTCATCCTAAACCAGGACCCCATGAGAAAGCACAATGTATGGTATTGTCCATGCTTGGGGTTAGAAAAATGTGAGTTATGCAGCAAAAAGCATCAGACTGGCTTAAAAACGAAGCAATGTTTTTTATTTGCTGCCTGGTATTTTCAGGCTTTAGGTCAAGTTGTCAGACCTCTCTGGTGGCTGGGAACTCTCTTAAAGTGAATTCAGAGTTTTCTGGACAAACTGTGTAGTTCTGGAAGCTAAAACTCCCCAGATATCAACAAACATTTAAAAAAAAAATGCCAGCATTGAAGCACTGATGTCAGGAGCAATCAACCATTTCCAGTTTGTTAGGACTCAGTTTGGATTGACTTTCTCAGTGGCAAGCTATGATGGAGAACAAAATACTGCTTCTGTACTGCCACTCCTGCAGCAAGGGGATAGGATCCTTTCTATTTGAAGTTGCAACCTGCAGAAATCAAGTGGAAAGAGATAATTACCACTTACTACAACAAGCAAAAGTCAATCGGTAAAGGAAAAACTGTGTGAAAGTTAGGGGATAAGAAAAATGCTTTTATATCACGTATATTTGTCATATTACCAATCCTAAGAATCACAAGCATGAAGCAAATAATACACAACTCTATTCATGGCCCCTCAGTACAAGAAGGACACTGAGGTGCTGGAGCGTGTCCAAAGAAGGGCAACAAAGCTGGTGAAGGGTCTAGAAAACAAGTCTTATGAGGAGCGGCTGAGGGAACTGGGGCTGTTTAGCTTGGAGAAGAGGAGGCTGAGGGGAGACCTTCTCGCTCTCTACAACTACCTGAAGGGAGGTTGTAGTGAAGCGGGTGTTGGACTCTTCTCCCAAGAAACTAGTGATAGGATGAAAGGAAATGGCCTCAAGTTGCGTCAGGGGAGGTTTAGATTGGACATCAGAAGAATTTCTTTACCGAAAGAGTGGTTAGGCATTGGAACAGGCTGCCCAGAGAGGTGGTGGAGTCGTCAACCCTGGAGGCGTTCAAACAAGGTGTAGAGGTGGCACTCCAGGGCCTAGTTTAGGAGTCATGGTGGTGTTAGTTGATGGTTGGACTTGATGATCTTAGAGGTCTTTTCTAACCTTAATGATTCTATGATTCTATGATTCTATGATAAAGTCAAAAGAGATGTGACATTAGTTTATATTTTTACTTGGTTACATTTAAGTGTGGTGTTTTATTTATTTCTTGTGCAATATTGTTTGTAAGTGATGGCTGGTACCCGAAGTTTTGGATAAGCACCTTTTTTAAAAAAATTCATAATATGAAAATAAAAGAGTCAATAGATTTAAAAAAAAAAAATACCCACCTATTTTTTTGGGGACAGCAGAGACCCTCAGATTACCCTACCTGTCCTCTATAACACAAGCCAAAATGTTTCATCTCATTATTTTGTAACTGATCCAACAAGTTACCTTTGGTTGAAGTATGTATTGCAGAAAGGCATCTGATTACAGATGTGAGCAGACTGATAATCCACCAGTTTATGTGATGATTTGTTTAAATAATTATGTATTCTTTTTTTTTTTAAAGTTATATTTTTGTTTTAATTTAGTACCTGGGAATGTCTTTCAGTAGGATGTTTATGCTCATGTGTGGCAAAAACACACAGTGATTTTTCAAGGCTAGTGTTTTCTCAGGGGAAAAAAATAGAAAATAAGTAATTTTGTATTGGATTGAACTAACCTGTTATGAGGAGCCTTCTGTGTCATGTGTATGAATTATCCATGGCACCCACACCTTCCTGCTGCTTTCAGCTCTAGAACATCTAAGCCTTAAACCAATATGTCACAGAAGATGTGAACGGTTATCATTTAAGTCAGTGGCTGTATCATTCAGAACCTGTGTCATCATGGGTTGAAAATTTAGGAATAGGGCAAAACAGACTAAATGCCTTCCTGAAGATACAGAGATCAGTTGACCAAACTGCCTGATTGTGAGATATACTGAGAGCAGAAGCACGGCATGGCAGTGGAAGGGATCTCCAGGGTCCCTCCCTGGGCATGCTGGGGACGTCCTGCTTCAGCAGCTCCCGTGCAGGCTCCCTGCAGCCTCCTCCATTTCAGGGCAAAGAAGGAGTTAGAAGGATGCCAGTTTGGGTTTGGACGGGCCACTTGAAGGTATTCAGGCCCGTTGAAGAAGCACGTGAGGCAGATAGCAAGCTGCTACGTCGGGCTGCTCTGACACAGGCTATGCTCAGTGGTGTTACCAAAATGCAAGGCCCTCACAAATAAATGCAATTGGTCACTGAAAAAATGTAAGGGGATATCCAGAGAGGCTTAAGGAAAAGCATGGCCTTTCTCCTTATGGATGTCTTTATTCAATATTTGAAAAAGCTTCGGTCGTTATTTTAGTGAATTATAATTTTACAAAATTTGTTGTGTTTAAGTAGACAGGTTTTTCATACTATTTCGCTGACTCAACCAAGGTTCTCAAATTGAATGTTGCATGGACCCTTGCTGTTCTGTGTGTAGGTGTTTAACAACCCAGAGTCAAGTAGTCCTGCAGATCTGAAAAGGTGTGAGAAGTCAGCTAAAATGAGTGAAATAATGTTCAAATAGTATTTCTTTGTATCAGCAATTGCAATGAGGATGTCGCGTGAACTTAAATAGAAGCAATCCATGTCACAGCACAGAGAAGCATCAGCGAGTTTTAAGCCAGACCTGCTGTTTAGCACCGTAAGATGGAGCAGTACAAGTGCGAACCTTAGGGATAGGATAAGTTTCAGTATTGTAGAAGAAAGGCTGAGAAAATGGTGATATGATTATAGCCTGTTGCCCTTGAACTTACAAAAATGGTATCTGACACAATTGTAATACAGGTCCAGAGGTTAGAAACTGATTCCAACAAAATTCAGCAACGAGGAATACTTATCAGCCAAACAATTGTGATAATCCGGTAAGATACGTACGTCAAATGGTTAGTTTTGTTTTGTGAAAATCAATTGTAATTGTAGTGCTACGGACTAGAGCAGTGATTTCAACATGTATGTTTCAACAGCACTTTCACCTCCCAGCTTCAAGTGCTTGGATCAGGTCAGAAAGCCAGGGTGCTGGGCTTGTGGGAAATGATGTGAGAAAAGTCCCCAAAGTGAAACTGAATAAATGAGAGTGGTGGCAGTAGCAGGCTTTGCTGCTATGTCCCTGTTCTAGCTGTGCCTGGCAGCTCTGTGCCAGGGCTACTCTGGCAGTAGTTGTGCAAAACACCACGCGTCCATAAGATGCGATGTTCAGAGAAGTTGCTGGAGTCTTATCACAATGTGAGGACTATCACTAAACCAGCTCCAGGACCCTGTGCTGAGGCGTCGTACTTCTGGAACGAAGCAGCCTTCTAACTGATACTTTTAGAATCAGAAAGGGTATTTCTCTGCATCAGCCAAACACTGACTTCTCAATAAACGTATTTGCAACTAAGGAGGCCTTTGCTCTGTCAGCAGAATATCACAAAGGTCCCACAGCACACATACATGAACTGCAGGTTTTTGGAATGAGGCATAAACTCTAACCATTTACTGTTTTCAAATAGGGTGTTAAAATGTGGAGACAATGAGCACCATAAAAAAATTAACAAAACATATTTTACAAAAGGAAAAAAATGAACTGCCCCAAACCAGGAAGTTCTTGAAAATGCTTGAATTTGTAACTACTATTCAAATTTAACAATAGACTCTGTGAGAATGACGTACCCAGTATAATAGTTATTAGGAGTATCAGACACAGAAAGGAAAATCGGCTGCTGAATGAGAGATCTATCCTAATAATTTTCAGCATGTCAGAGAATTCACTTCAGTGTTCAGTTTTGATCATCACTGCTTGACATCTGCAAAAATCACCTCCTATCTTCCAGCCTAAAAACCAAGGAACATAGTTTCCTTGTTGCTCACACCTGTGTCATACAGGAATATGCCCATTCAAAGTCATTTGAGAGAGACCAATGTAACTGCAAGGACAAGTAAGTCCAGTATGTTTGTGGCTGTAACAGGAATGTGTTTATTGGCTTAATGCTGAGCATTCTTATAGTCTCACTGTCATCATATGTAATCTGCTTGCTTTCTGTGTGTTTAAGCTGTGAATGCTTTTGGCGTGGTACTTTCACTTACCGTGTTTTCACAGCACTTCACAAATTCTTCAGTTTCTTGAAGTTTTACTACCACAGAAAGAAGAACAATAAATATTGCATACAGCTGCAAAAAAACGCCACATTGTTTAAAATTTATTTAGGTTGGTATTTTTAAAAGTTAATTGTCTAATTTTGGGCCTGTGCTCCTGGATTCACAGGTTGTGCGTCTTATTCTGCCGTTGCATCCTGTGCTATCAGGGGCACTTGGACCTGGACTCATCCTCCCTCTGCTAGCCACTGAGCAGAGATGGCAAAGATGAGGAGTACACTTGCCCTGAGATCCTTGTACAAGGGAGAGATGTGAAGAGTGTGCTTGAGATCTCGTGCCTGTCTCTGAGCAAGAATCTGAAGAAGTGATTTCCATTGTCTTCAACCATAAAATGGATGTGATAGAGTTTGTGAGATTTATGTTGTCCAAATTTCTGTTACCAATAGATAAATGTAATCATAATGAGGTCAGAAGTTATGATTTTCAGAGGATTTTAATATTGGGAAATTTGACATTGCTGCATAAGCTAAAAATTCTTAAAATTATCAGCAAAAGAATGTTTTGGATCAAAGCTTCTTGGCATATTGTTTTGAAAAATCTCTTTTATTTTTTACTGTGTATAAAATATTTATTCACCAAATAAAAAGGCTTTAAAATACAAAACCCAAATAGTCTGTTTTGAAAGAGGGAATTAGGCTCATCTGAATGTTTTCCTTTTTTTGAAAATTATTTGATGCAAAAGCCATCATTTTTTGAAATGTCAGCTTATGGAAACTAAATTATCTGTTGGAAAAGTTCCTTTGAAGTCTTTCAGCCTGTTCTGTCTAGAAGATTATGGTTTATGCTATAGACAGGGAAGAGATTAGCTATAAGAAAACCATGTCAGAGCCACTCTGATAAATTCATGCTACTGTACCTAAATTTCAATCCATGGGAAAGATAATCTGTTGGGAAAGAATGTAAAGGAATCCAAACCCACAACTCTACTATCAACACTTCAGTGTCTGTATGTTACACTGTTTTGCTAGGTCAAACCAATCTGTGTAGGTCGGGCTGTACATCACCAGGGCCTCTCTGGCTTGCCATCTATCTGTCGACAGACGGATGTCAAACACTTTCTCCAGAAAGTTAACAGATTGACTCTACGAGCCCATAACCTTCTGCCAGGTTAATTTCTTTTGAGTGGATTATTTGAAAGCAATGGATATGTTTCCTGGGGCCAAAGCCATGTTTCCAAACCCAGGAGGCACAAGTGGGCTTTGCGGCACTTGCAAGCAGGACCACAGGCCCGACAGAAATTGTAGGGTTTTGCCAGTATTTGGGCTCATGTACCTGATGAGATGGGGTCCCCAGCTCACTGTGTATGAGAATGTCTGGTCTGGCTGAGGCATCATGAGAGGCATTACCACTGCCTAGCTTTACACATTTAACATTAGGAGGCTAGTTCTCCAATTGTCCTGATGTTCAAGGTAAGAAGAACATCCACAAAGCAAACCAGAACAAAAAGTCTAATGCTTTGGGGGATATGCTACTTTCTGTTACTTTTTTTCTTTTCTGGAAGTAAAACAGTGAGATAAAGCTCAAGGACTACACTCCTTTGATAATACCCACATTTCTTCAGTGCAAAATATTTCATTGAAAAAATCCTAATCAGCCTTAGTGAAAATTCAGAAAAGGTCAGGATAAATAAACCATGGAATAAATTTCTGGGGTGGGCTTCTCATCATTTGTTGCCTTTAAATCAAGAAAACATTTCTTGCTAAAAGATGTATGATCTTTTGTCTGCAATTTATGGGATTCGGTGCAAGAATTGCTGGGTAAAATTTGATGGCCTATGCTATGCAGGTCAGATTAAATGATCACAATGGCCCTTGACCTTTGCAGCTATTAATCTTTCATGAGAGCAAAGCCATAAAAGACAGATGAACTGTAATAAAAAGGAACTGGAGTCTCTGGAGGACTATTTAAAGGATGGCTTGAATTAGCTAATGCAAGAAAAAGACCTTTTCTGACAGAAAAGCTTTAAAACCCCTGAAGTTACACAGATTATTTTTCATTTTGACAAGGGGAGAAATTGCATTTTGGTTAAAAAAAATTGTTTGTTAATATCCTTCTTGTTTCTCTCCATTAGGGGTGTGGTCAGAAAGGGGAGGAGTTTTGATGAAAAATGGGAACATGAAAATGTTGCAGGGTTTGCCCTTTCACAGGTTTAGAAAACGTTTATCACTCAAAAAGCCAATTGCCTTTGGGAGAAAAGTAGAAACATAGTGTCTCCTCTGGTGCGATGAGGATTTATAGCCCCGCTTAGGCCAGGGGCAGTCCCTTTGGCCTCCCCATCTCCATCCAGCGTGCTCAAGGTGGGGCTTGGGCAGGAGGTGCACTGCCAGCTCCGCCTGGGAGTAGGAGCCGAGTGCTTTCCTCAGGGGTTGGTCATACTCAGCCAGGAAGGCACCAGGCGGTGCTCAGGGAAGGCTCAGCCAGGAGGTGTTCAGGTCTTTTGTCCCGATCGCGGTGAGCTGAAGGGGCTGACGGAAAGCCAAGGTGATGCCCGGAGCCTTGTAAGCCGTGCCCTGAGGAAGAAAGGGGCCTGACCTCAGGGACTGGGCCCAGGAGGTGGAAAGACTTTCCAGAGATGCCTGTGACTTACTGTGGGAGGCATCCGGGTGGGGGAGGACTAAAGAGGCTTCCTCCTATTTAAGCCGAGTCTCAGCCAGCAGGGCCGTGTACCCCTACCCAAGACGGACTGAGGAAGGTGATGATGGCACTGAGGAAAATAGGAGATGTGGGAGATGTCTTTCTAACAGGCCAGAAGTGCTTAGAAAGTGCTGGGAGTCAAGACTGCCGAGGACTGAAGCATCAGAAAATGAAAGGTGTTCACAGCCCGTGGACCCTATGGGGGAGGAACGCTGCTTGTAAATAATCTGCTGTGTATGAGCTCCAGGGAAACCCACCCGGGAAACTGATAGAGGGCTTGCAGTGCAACTGCAATATTGTTGGGATAAGTCAGGGAAGAGAGTAAGAATGTGCAGAATGCAAAAATGAGACCCTGAAATCATTCACTCTCATGTGATAGGGAGGGTTGGTGGAACAGAAAATGAGGAGAGAGCACAGGGAAAATCAACACCTGCAATTTCATGTATTTTAAGAGTGCAAGGAAATAATATGAAAAAGTAATGCTCTTTCTCTGCCAAATGAAGGCAACTCAAAAAGATTGAAAAGTAATGTGATAGTCTCTTCTTGTGATTGCTTTCACAGAAGAGATAGAGCATTATGCATGTTTAACAACATACATTAGTGCTGACAGAATGAATTGCTGCATAGGGCTGAGAAAAGTTGGAAGGATGAGAATGAATTAATCAGGGAAAGCTAGACCAGTGGAGAAAGGAAAAATGGAAATACATCAAACTGTTTAGTTGCCAGAGTATACAGGGTGTCTATCACTAATGGCTAGGATGGTTCAGCTCTTAAAAATTTTCCTGGTACCTGCAATTAGGGACTTATTAATTCAGTTGCTGCTGTTACTACTTGTCCCTTTTAACTGTTTTTCTCTACCATGAACTACACTACAATTTGAATACATATATTGCAATCTAGTAGAGGGCATAGTATGCAATGGCACCTGGAGAGAAACAATGCATCTCTCCCTAAAATATACCTATTAACACCTGGCTCTTAAGATTAATTTCCATCATCTCATGGAACTTTTATAACTCTATCGAAACTCCTTCTGGGGTGATAATTAAAAATCCTGGGTGTACTGGTACCTTGCAAATGAGTGCTATACCCCAAGCTGGTGCAAGTGGCAGCAGTGAAACTGCAGCAGCTGGCTCTCACTGAGGATCTGATCTGACTAGTACATGATTTGCCAAATAACCATGGTCAGAGATGAGTGCAGGGAATGCAGGTCACCAACTCTGAGCTCACTGTCTGACAGCTGAGATAGAGCTAGAAGGAATTTTCTTTCTCATCATCCCACCACTGGCCAGAGAGCAGAAGGGGACAGCTCATGATGCAGTCCCACCGCCGGCAGCTCAGGCCTTCACAAATCCCACGGCTGGCTCTGCCAGCTGCTGGCTTGTGACCCATACATTGGTTAGGAGAAGAGAGCCGTTCTTCCTTTTCCAATACTTCTTGTGGTCCCCAACCACGTAATTCCCACTGTCATTCTTATTACATGCATGGAGGAATCTGGTGTTTTTTCTAATATCTCTGTGTATTTTTCAGTTATTACATAAATAGGACTTCTCCAGTGAGCTGTGGTTAAGGTGTTCTGCTGGCTCACAGGTTGAGCTTTTCCCACAGGGATGTTTAAATTAGGTGAAATTAGAAGACGACGTTAGGTGAACAGCTTTTCTTTTCTGCCTGGTTTCAGTTCAGTCCTGGCTACAAGGGCACTCTGGTAAGTGCTCAGCTCCTCGCTGCGGCTCGCATTCCTGCTCTTTGGGCCGCTGACTCATGCTTGCCAGCTGAGTCGAGGTGTAGGAATGGTTCGTGAAGGCTGCCAGCTGGACTAGTAGGGAAAACACTTGGACTTGACTTTTACAACAAATGGCAAAGCAGTTGAGCTCAGCCAGCCTGGTTTATTTCTTGTCCTCAAATAAAAGTTTTCATTGTAGTCTCAGCTGCTGCACTTTCCTTTTGTATGCTTATTCGTTGGGCTTTGAGTCTCTGTTGTTCTGAAACAGAACTGACTTGGGCAAGCACACAGTGAGATTGGGGCAAAGTCTCCCTCCACCAAAAATCAAATAATAACTTGAGGGTGAAAGGAGAAAAGAAAAACTATTGCTGGGATTCCCACGCTGCAGTGCACTTTCCTGGCAGAGTATTTTCTTCCACTGTCTGTGTTGCCTCCTTTCGATCAGCACCTCATTCTGCTCTTCCCCACAGAATAGGCAGGGAAGGGGATGTGATTGTATGCCTCAGACTGTCTGTCCATGGTTTTATTCCCACGTAGATGTTATTGAAATAAAGCACATCATAACGAACAAAGTTCTTCGAAGAGTGACAAAAGACTGTCAGTGTCATTTTTCATCTGGGTGGGATTTCTGTGAGGCACTTATGACAAGGTTCATTCCTCAGAATACTCTTCATAACAGGGTGAAGGCTCTGGCATTTCATATATAATCCATCTCCAGCGATTTGTCTTTCTCCTCTGCAAAGAGAACACTTCCTTTCAGACAGGCCCATATGAATCTTATCTTGGTTAGCATCAGCAAATAAACCCATGGCTTTTTCAGCTAAAACACAGAAGTCTTTATCCCTTATGCTGAAGAGCAGGTAAATTACTAATTTTTCCAGGCTCACATCCTCTGTTATTTAGGAGCAGTTACACGCACACGTACCAGTGCCTTACACAAATGAAACAAAATTATTGAAACATGATTCCCATTCATCAGGAATTCTAGATTATTTCCCTGATTTTGGATAGGAGCATGGTTTATAGTGGGCAGAGGCTGAGTACTCATAACAGAATTTATAAACTGTACATTAGTCTTCAAAACTGGCATGATGTCGTTAAAACTGAACACGTAATACAGCCAAAAGATGTTCCTTTACCTCGCAGAGTATACATTACACATAGATAGTCTTCTTGTGTTTATATAATGTTTTGCACATGCAGCATTTGGGCCAATAAATTATATTGCTCCAAAGTTGACACAATTATTTAGAGATCTTGCTGGGTTATTGCCTTTGGAAAGTCAGGTACTTCCCAATGGCAATTCGGTTTGCTTGCAAAGAATGCATAAAAAAACCTGTTATCCTGAACAGTAAGGAATAAGAGGGGCCAGTTTTCTCTTTTCACAGGGAGCAGCTGCTCTAAAAGAAGACTCTTCTGGCCTTTTCCTCCATACCACACCCTCATTGCTTGTCTATGTTTCTGATCATGGCTATTTCTCCTGTATAGACATGGTTTTTGAACATACGCAGCTCCAGCAGTTGATGCCAATGCTTGCCCTGTGGAAGCCTATAAGCAAGCTTCTTCCCCCAGCAGTAGTTTGCACTGGTTGTGAGCTTGTTTTCATCCTGACAGGTGCTTCTCAGAGTGAAAAGCAGAAATATGCTCAGGATCTGATCGATGTCATCAGATAGTAAAAAAAATATTATTGGGTAAGTAAAGCAGCTCTTTTTTCCATGCTGTTATAATCTGTAGGTGGATACATATGCTTGAAAATTATATTAGGGATCAAATCTGGAGGAAAACAATATCAAGTAGAAAAATCATTTGGCAGGAGTCAGCCCAACAATAAATAGCAATAACAACAGCAATAAATAACATTATCTTATTCTATTAGTAATTGACATTGTCATCGTATTATCAAAGTTGGCTTTAATTAGCTGCACTTTTCTCTTGCGTATTGCTCAAGGCAAATTGCTAGTATTTCATATCTGCTGTTGCTACTCCTTCTGTTTGCTTTATGATTTCCTTTTTCTTTCTGTGCCACTGCCTTCTCTTTGTGCCAGGCCCTAATCTGAACTTTATTAATCATTCTTTTTTCCTGCCATATAATACAACAGTATTGGACTTGGAAATTTCAACGCATAAACCTCTGCTGCTTTTTTCAGTGTGGTCAGATCTCTCCTTTGCTTTTTCAGCGTTAGGTCTTTGGTACTGTCCTTTCAAACAAATCCCTGAGATACGTGCCCTGTTTTTCTGTTTTCTCACACGTAGACTTTCCTTTGAATTCTTCATATTCCTTTCCACTGGCTTCGTATAAAACTACAGCTCTATTCTTACTCCAAATGTACTTCAACTCTGATCCCACTACTGTTATGGTACAAAAAAATTAATCACATATGGTGATTGCATAGATCAGTAGTTTGATTCAGTTTGGCATCATACTGATCTCTAGGTTCTTCACTATATTTGTAAAACCCTGCTTTTCTGATAAAATGTTCATTGTAGTTAATTTTTTTAAGAACACCTTAAGGACATACGGCTTTCCCCTGCTGCTGGAGCCTGCAGCTAAGATGTGACAACTCTTGATTTTGCTACCTTTCTTTTCAATTCCGTTGCGATTTCACCATTTTGTGATCTAGAGCATATTCAGAAAGCTAATGTTACCCTGTTTCCATTTCATTTGCTCAGGCCAGGAATCTGATATGCCACACTGTATTTTTCCCTTTCTGTCCTATTTTCATTTGCCAAACATCCCAAAAGAATCAGCTTGTCCCGACATACTGCTCAAAGGCAAGTGCGAAATGAAAGCACCAAGAATAAGAAATTTCAAGGCTTTATGCTGGCTTTATCCTTCTCCTAAGTGAGGCCAGACTGTAGGGAGAGCTGGTAACTTAGTGGGAGATAATCGCACAACGCTAAGACAGCACTTTGCTCATCGACTTAGGCTGTTATATCCACAATAGCAGTACTGTTGCTGCCTCCATGCACCTTGCCCTCTCTCAAAGAAGACGTCTTGAAGGTAGTTCTCAAAGTCTCTACACCAGTACTGCATAAAGCTTGAAGAACATAAAAGCTTGTCACCTTTACAACCTCTCTTGGCTTGGAGAAAACCACGCACCATCAAGCAATCATTTCACTGCTAACAGTAGATTTTATACTGTTACCACTTCCATTGTGAACGTTACTCCAAACTCTCCTCTCGGATCAATCTGTTTTATTAAGGTTTCTGGGGCCTTGCCATGTCTCATACACAGAGATGCAATTTACAGTTCTGCAGAAAGAAGACTATTCCAGCTAAATTTTGTTTGGCAGAATTACAGCTTTTTTGCTTTTTTTTTTTTTTCTTTTCCTTTTTTCCTTTTTTCCTTTTTTTCTTTTATATCTGTTGCAGTAACCTTCTTAAGGTTGCTGGAGAGAAACCATCACGCTGCTTGTATTAACCTTTAGGCTGCTTGTCTCTGGGCCTCGTAAACTGAGCTCACTCTCCAGCTTTCCTTGATCCACAGTGCTCTCCCGCTCTTTTCATTTAGACACTGGTTGCTTGCATTGCTTTGTGTTTGCTTCTTCTAGGTGGAAGCTGGGGGCCTCCCAACCACAGAAACCCAGTAGTAATCAGGTGCCAAATTCATGCATATGGCTTGAAGCCCTCTGGCCTTGTGCGTTATCTGGGTTTACAGTGCACCTCTTTAGAGGCTTACAATAGCTGGAACAAATAGTAGCCTAAAAATTTCTAAAACGTATACTTTATTCCTCACTCTAGATAACATAAAAGTATGTCGCCATTCACACGAAGTTGTAACACTGGACACAACTTTCTCTGTTATTGGCATTTTGGGTTCTGTCTCTTCACACTGCTAGGTCTTTTCTAAGTTCAAGTCAGATTCCTCTACATGTCTATCATTTTTCCTCCACAGACATTTCCCTCTGCCACGCCCTGAGTCTCTCTATCTCTCCCAGACCTGTCTCCACTGATGGAGTTTGGGGCACGGCCCCACTCCTTCAAAGGCTCACAGCCTTGTCATGCTCCAGCCTGCTCTGCCAACGAGCTCTCCTGAGCAGCCCCAGCCCACACTTGTGTCCAGACATTTAGTTTGGGAGGGGTGGATGGGGTGGAAACAGTTCTGAAATTTCCAAAGAGACATGGAAAAATTGAGCCCCAGAGGTTGAAATCTAGAAAGAAAGAAGAACAAAATAATGGAAAACAGAAGAAGCTTTCAGTTCTTTCTCTTCAGTTCAGCTCCTCAGCAGTAAACCCATGGTTTATTTCCCATGTCATAGGTCTCTATATATAGCCAAGAAGATGAAATTTGAAATAAATTTAACTAGCATCATTTTATTTCAGCCAGTGAATCACTTTTATCTGCCTACTTATTTTTACGGCTCCCTTCACCATTGTATATTTAAACCTCCCAAATAATTATGGGTTTGACATCACAACACTTCTCCAAGGCAGAGAATTATTATGAGCTTATTGTAACTGAAAAATTGAGGTGCAGAAAAATTAGCTATTTGCTCAAGGTCAGGTAAGGAGTTTCAAACAGAGACTCAGTCCCAGTTTGCTGGCTTCCCTCCCCCATTTGTACATATATATATATATATGCGCTTTCGAGCTTTCGAGAGTTTTATAACTATTAAATGACTGACTAATAGCATTTCATTTCATTCATTTATTAAAAAAAAATTAGAACATTTAGTACTGCTGACAGACACACTGAATTGGGATTCTTGGCATATGAGTCACAAACTACATGTATTATTCAGAGGTTTCATAGTCAGCGATGTGACTGCAGTTTACAACCTGGCTCTCCCAAGGGGTATACACTAATTTGTTCTGATGGAATCACCAGCAAAAAAAAGTAGGCATTTATATTCAAACTAATGCTGTGAAGACAGGTGGGTTTGGTATCTGAAGTTCCTCCATCTTTTTGTGACTGTATAGGCCAAATATCTTACTGTATTTCTCTGCATATTTCTTTATATTTCGCTACATATCCAATTGTCATTGTTGCAACAGTAATTGAATGTGAAAGGTTGCAATTCTAATAAAAAAGCGGAATGACCTACTTTGTAACCCCATGGTTTTCCATTCCACTACAGACCAAAACATTAAAAAAAATATGAAGTAGTTTTAATATGGAGTTTCTGGGTTCTTTAGAAAGGTGACTCAAGCCAAACTCAGCAACTGTATGGAGCTGTGCAAATATATATATTTTTTTTTGTTCAAAGGCTGAATTACAAAATTTAATGAAAAAAACCTGCTATCCTTAACATACTTATTTTTAAAATGGTAATAAAAATAAAATTAATTTCAAATATTTGAATCAAAGTAAACACTTTGCTTGATCAGAAAAATGAATAATTTATAGAATTTTAAATAAAACCAAACAAAATTCAGTAAAAAATAGGATACTATTTTCCAGTTCAGCACTGGTAGCCTTACCCTCCAAAGGTTACAGCGTTCAGCTACAGTGCAGTAGAGAACATAGAAGCACCTTCCCTAACCAGTTTTAAATAGCAATTGCAACTGTTTCTGTCCAAAACAGGTCAAAGCTGTTCTGCTTTTTAGATCCATGTAGGGTGTAAAAAGGTCTTCAGGCATTCACATTCTTCCCTGTTCATGATTAAGTGTTTGAGTACGGTGTCATTCTCTTCCTTTCTTTTTCTGACTGGGACATCCTCACCAAAATTATTTCTAATCAGGTGACTGAAGAATTAACCTGATCTATGGTGATGTTCTAGATTTTATTTTTAATAAATAAACCCCAAATTTAGGGTCTCAGCTCCATGCTAGGTTTTGCTGCAGAGTGTCCCAAATGCAGCAAGGTACCTGCCGGGCTGACAACATAGATGCTTATCTGTGGATCGACAGCTATTTTCATCCATAGGCAACCGTTATTTTTTCCTCATTTCATTTTAGTTCACTTTAGATGACTCTTCTTCCGTGTAATTTCTAAGTATTATCCAGGGACCCTGAGCATGCATGGCTGAGGATGCAGATGAGTTAATTCTAGGAATTAAACATAACATTGCTGAATTAAGGAAGGACACAGATCTTCCTTATCTCTCTGAAGACAATTTCTGTTGGGTTGTGATATGTCTTGGTGGTAAGAGCTGTACTTAAAAACAGAAGCCTTAGAGCATTAAATAGCTTTGATGAGTTACTAAAATATGCAGTTAGGGGATGAGTACACTTGGTGAAATCCTGGCCAAATTACCATCACCAGGAATTTTGTCAGTGACTGTAACGGACTAGCAAATTCACCCATTTAAAGAAAGGAAATGAATGAACAAACCCTTTTTTTGTTGTTGTTGTAACACATTTTTCTTACATAATTTTCAAAATACTAAGCCACCATTTCATTTCATCCAGCTTTCATGAACCTCTTGCAGTGTACATTTCCCAGGAAGACCCAAATTCAAACCCTAATCTTTGTCTCAAACCCCTGGCTTCTCTGAACCGACCTCCTCAGGTTTTCCCGTTGAAAAGCCTCCCGTCGTCGTCCAAGTGCACGTCACCAGGGCTTCGGGAGGAACCTCTGGTTACGGCATGTTCTGAAGGCAGCTCACCCAGAGCAGGGGGGAGGGAGGCGAGGGGGGTGTTTATTTCCATAGTGGCTAATTTCCCAAATGAAGAACCTAATTATTCAACTCCCATGCTAGGTTTATGCCTGTGAATACAGTAAATGTATGTCAGTAGCTGCGACAGAGAGGGTCCGTGGTTCTGGAGAACAGATGCTGGGGTGGTCCCTGCTCCCCAGCAGCACCTGTTGGACCGGGGTCTGCTGTTGAGCAACCCTTCTGTAGTACGAAGGGAGGTTATATTATTGGGTACATTTTAATTCTTGCTGGTATTAGTCATAGCCTCGGTGACTCATCAATCTGGCTCACAAAGTAAAAGCAGATTTACCCTTTATAGGGTTTGGCAGTTGGCAGATGATTGTTTCCCCTCTGTGAATCAGACTTTTATTTATTTAGTGTAATCAAAAAGGAACTGTCTGTTTTGTGACCTTCTAGGTTAGTGAAAGGGAACAAAGGATTCCTCTTTATTATTATTATTTTTTGGCATCATGCGGTTAGCAGAACAATGCAAAACTATGATAAAGGTTCATACTCTGGTTGGCTGGCTGCTTGGACTGTAGCTGCATGTCACATTATTATTCCAGTTGGTCTGAAGAATTCTTTTACATGAGCAGAAATAACCATTTTATTACAAATAAAGTAGAATCCATACTCTTTAGAATCAGTTGGGAAAACTTACTCCCTTCCAGCAGATACTTAGATAACCATTTAACATGCAAGGCACTGAAAGTTCCTCGAATAATTTTGCTAAGCTGGACAAAATAAGAGAGTTTTGCAAGATGCCTGGCTATTGGACAGAGTACATCCTGTCTACAGACATACCTCATGCAAATTACAGAAAAAAAAATCAGATGGCAGGCAGGGGCTGTGGTAAGCAGCTCAAGGACAGCAATCTGGGTAACAGACCTAAAATACATATAGAGATTGCTCAATGACAGCAGAGCTGAAAGACATTATTAAAAGCTAAGAATAACTAACCAGTAATAATTAATTGGTTACTGCTTCTTATCCAGATAAGGAGAAAATGCCATTTGGAAAGTTCATGCAGTGCCTAAACTTTGTATTTTGTTTAAAGAAAATGGCTTCAGCAGTGTGAAGCACACTAACTCACTCCCTGGTCCTGGCACTCTGTAGGCATTTTGCTGAGACCTGTAAATGATCTGCAATATGTTCAGGGAATGCCAACAAACATTATTCATCGCCACAGCTGCATTTGTTGCATAGTTTTAGAAGCTGGATGGTTATTCCCAAATGTTTTTCCCTTCTGCATTTAGCTAACAAAACGTTTCAAATGTAGTGAAAAACCTTGGTGCTCAGTGAAGCTAAGCTAGGTTGAACTCTGTGGAATGAAACATCGCCAATAGTGAAGTCAAAAAGAGGGCTTTTTTTTTCAAGTTTATTTCAAGAAATTTTCATTTATGTCCCCTGTGGTAAGCTGCAGTGGGGCTCCGTGTCCCGGCAGGGTGGGCTGGCTGCATGCGGGGTGCACCTGCCAGGGGGGGCCACTGGCCTTCCTGGTGGTGGTGTGGGGGCTCTGAACATCGCACCCATGAGGGGATGGCTCCTTGTCCTCTTCACTGCATTTCTGTGCTGCCACACGGTGAAGGTCATAAATGTGCTGTTTTACTAAGAGCCTTGGTTGAGGAAGAGTATGTTTGGAAGAAAAAATAGAAAAACTCTGGTTCATCAAGCTATGTACTTGAAAAGGTACATTGCAGAGTAATCTACGCTGCTTTAAAATCCACAATCTCTAGGTTATTAAAAGGCTTCAACTTTGAGATGGGGAAAAATCTGTGTTACTTATAAATAAAGCATGACTGCCTAATCAGTTTAGCAGGGATGGAGGCATTACAATGAAAGCTCCCATGAACAATTTCTTTATTAAGCAGATCTCACTAAGATTAAATTACCAAATTGAGAGTGTTTTCCAGCAAATAGTATGCTTCGCTTAGCAGTGTATGGTCAATGAGTTACATCAAATGATCAAGGGATACTGCAGGTTATTCTTCATTGGGACCTACAAGGACAGGATAAACAATCATCTGTGGGGAGTGGTTTCAGTGGAAGGTGAGTTAGCGATATCCTGAGATCTCTTTCACCCCTCTATTTTTATCTATTAAGGGAAAGATAAAATGATGGAAACCATGTCTATTGATCTGAATTCAGAGATGCATAATTTGACCTGAAAGAAGATCGATTAAATTTCTGTTGAAACCAGTGGGTCTCTGAATAGAACCCAATTCATGCTCAAAGCTATGGTGGTTTTGACTTAAAGGACGACTTAAAGAAGTGCTTTCTTGAAGTACGTAGTTAGAGCACATTCCCAAATTCTTTACTCTGACCCTGATAATACCGTGACACACCGCTGTGGTCACAATTTTAGTGTGGCTTCACCTGAAATACTTCTAAAGCAAATATTCTTGAATTTCATATTGTGAGCTATGAGATAACCTCTTGCAAGTAGAATGATCGTGAATACAACTAGACCAAGGAGAAAATTACTTGCAAGACACACAAGTGCACTTTGTTTTTCCTCTTTCTTTTCCTTAGAAGCATAATACTCCTGAGAGCAGCAGCTGTCAACAATATGAGAGTAAAAATAATACACAGTATTAGTTGCCTGTTGTGCTAGGTGCTGTGGAAAGATACAGTAATTGAAGTTAGTAAAATTCATGTCTTTATTATAGCTTTCAAGATTTTTAGTGTTCTTCTTCAAGCCTTTTTTCCCATTTTCTTGTGCTATGTGAAAATCTCAACTATTGCTTAATAAAAAAAAAAATCTAATTCACATAACTGTGCAGGAAAACCTTAAGAGTTCAAAACCAGACACAGAACAGAAAGAAGATAGATTTTTTTTCTTTGTCATTTCTTAATTGTCACAATTTTGAAGTCAACCTGAAAGTTTATTTGTGCTTGCTCTGGATTTGGGGGACTAGCAATACTAAGAAAAAAAGCAGACCCTCTGCCAGACAAACCATTCTGTCTACATATACAAGATAAGCAAAGGGTGGGGGAAGTAAACTATTATTAGGAATGAGGAAATTAAGCATAAGGAGATTAAACTACCAGCACTTTCAACACTTCGTGATGCAGATAAGGTCAGTGCCCAGGAGAGCACAGAGGCAGCCTGCGGGGGAGCTGGGAACTGACCCTGGCTGCTCCTTGGGAAGGGAGACAAGTGGCATCAGGTGTAAAGGAAGCAGCACTCACCAGTGCAAAAGTTGAATCAGCTGCAAAGCTTAGTACTTTCTTAATGAGTGTCACTGTGAAAATATCTCAATGAACTGCCACGACTGCCCATATTCTTGTCTCTAGGTTAAGGGAGGTAAGTGTGAAACAAAGACACAATTCTTGTTCTTCACAAAATAGTTCAGCTTGGGAACTGCTTGCCACAGGATGCTGTGAATGCTAAAAGTTTACACAGCACTACGAGGGAACTGGACAAGCCCATGGGTAAGAAATCAGTAAGTATTACCAAATAAAACCAAAACCAAACCAAACCTAACAACCCACCCGTACTGATCTTAGGAAAATTAGTTTAATTTTATCTGAAAATGACTCAAGGGTGAGAATGCATTTCAGTGAAATATCTTCTGTTTTCCTTGTTCTCACACTCTTCCTTAAACATTGACTTGTGGTCACTGCTGGAGGTAGGATGGTGGTCTAAAAGGGTTTTTGATGTGAGCTACCAGAGCTGTCCCAAGGCTATGATGTTATGAGGGATACTTATTGACAGCAGCCGAAGATCTAACCCATCAGCTGTTGGAAGTTCTCTTAGATGCTACGCAGTTTTTGTGGCACCAAGTAGTTTCCAGAGACATCTTTTCCCAGAATCTCTTGGCCCTACAAATAAAGCAATTCTGCATGGTTCTAGCCACTTTAGACTGTCTGTGAGTCACTTGTTGGGATTGCAGCTTATGGAAGGGGTCAAATGCTTTGTTAACGAGGGCAGACTGCACCACACTGGAAAATCTTTTTTCCTCAGTATACCCTTGATAGTTCTAAAATCTAAGAAATGGGTTGCTACAAATAAACAACATCTGTGTGTTATGAATATTATCCATCTTCAGGATGGAACACATTCATCTGGGTAGAGCCTGAAAACCCCCCCAGGAATATTTCAAATCTGTTTCCTAGGTAAAGCAAACAGATACTTATGCCCCAGCCCTACATCCCACGC
This sequence comes from Fregata magnificens, assembly GCA_013389945.1. NCBI lineage: Eukaryota > Metazoa > Chordata > Aves > Suliformes > Fregatidae > Fregata > Fregata magnificens. The sequence goes on from WAAD01029580.1 coordinate 289,998, forward strand.
TGACTCCTGCATTCACAAGGAAGCCCAGTGACCTCTCTGGGTCCATACAGGTGAACCGTACTGCAGGACAGCGCATTACCTTTTATAAGTAGTACAGTATGGTTTTTTGATGGGTATACTTCAATTTTGTCACTTCTTCCTAATGAGAAAATTTAATTTAAATTGACTTCCAGGAATGAATTAAAATGTACAAAGGGTCTTAAATGAAAAAGTGTTAAGTACCCATGTAAGCTCAAATCAGATATCTGAATTATCGGATGAGAAATGCAGCTTTTGAAAACAAAGGCACACCAGCAGAATTTATTTCAAACAAGTACATTTCTGCGTGAATAAAATAAAGATCTGGAGCTAATGTAAATAGTTTGGAAACAAAATAAACCACACTGTAATCATGTATTGAGAAGAAATACATGTGAATCTCAATGTTTTGTAGAAATATAGTCCAAATTAATGAAAAAAACCATCACAATTTTACTACAAATGAAAACTTTATTTTAAAGATCACCATGTTTAGGGAAAACACAAGAAAGAAAAGGTAGGTGGCACTTCAATTTTCAGTCTTGATTCAACAGAGGGAAGTCTATGATTAAAAAAAAGCTGGAAGATGCAAATCAATGCTTTCCTGAAGCCTTTTTACTCAGGTAGGAGTTACTCTTCCTAGTAACTAACCATGCGTGAATTATTCCTTCAGGAGACTGACTTGTGGATTCACTCAATTTAATCAAAATGTGGCTCAAACTTACACTGTAATATAATTATTCACCAGCTAAAAAAGAGAAATGTAGTAAATGGGAAACTCTTACCTTTTTTCCCCCCAAAATCCACTGGTGAATGTGTCAGCAGTTCTTCAGGTTCCCGTTCCTAATTCCCTTTGCCTTCTTGACTGCAAGATGTTACTGGCTTTCAATTAACTGGTAGTGACTGACTGCTCCAAGCACACTCCTGGCCTGTTGCAAATGCAAAGCAAAATGGGATTATAAAGAGTCACCCATGAAGATTGGTTAAGCTGCCTGTTTGACTGCATGTTTGCAATGGGCTAGGACCATGCGCACAACCAGTCACTGCGATTTGACTGACAGGCAGTTAAGATGTGCTAACGTGTGCTTGTGGGAGCATATAATTAAAGTTCCGTATCCAGTACTTCACCACATTAAAAAATATATTGTGTCACGGTTGTGATAAAAGTTTTATTTTATTGATGCTACATGTAAATTAAAAATGTAGCCATGTACCAAGTGAAATTTTACATCTTCTATCCACGTTTTACTCATCCTAGTTTCTTATGATTTAGCTCTCTGTGTCTTCCTTCCCGTACCAAGTGTACTTCCAGACAAAAAGACGTTAGATATTATCACTTTTTTTAGGATTTTTATTAGCATTCAGAGGATCTCAGGACCACACAAGGAGGTCTTTGGCAAACATCAAATAAAGAGTTTTCCACAATGCTGGGTGGCTGCCTTTTTGAGAATCTTTAGCTTCAGTTATGATCAACTGGTTGCAAAAACACTTTCATATGTAAGAACGGAAGTGCTGTGCTTTTCTGTCTCAACAAGTTATTAATTCATCTTTAGCTGAGACTCCACGTCTAGATAAGAGCTCTGCTCCTAACATGCAGCTACCTCTCCCTGTCTGAATTCTTTCCATCAGAGAACTAGGTATAAATTTACATTCTTTTTTATCACTGTGGGTGTGACAGCAATCTGCAGATTCAGTAATAGATAGGAAGAAAAGAAATTATTCCTCTCTGACAATTTGGTGGCCAAGTGATTTTACCCCTTGTGTAATATTAAAAAAAATAGAGTTTAAGAGGCTGACAGCATTTATTTTCTTTTTCTGCTTACATGTGATAAGAGAGAGATGCAGGCCTTAACTTTGTATTTAAATTATATCAATGTTTTGAGCTGATAAGGTTTAATGTTTTAAATGTAATCTGTAAAATACGTGGATTAAATGTCAAATCAGTACAAATTCTGCAGAAATGAATAGATAATTAACCTGAATTACTTTGACTCTCTGAAAGTCAGGTGTCTAGTCTAAGCTAAAGAGGTGCCACCAAGAGGGAGTGAGAAGGAGAGGAACGTGTGGGTACCATTCAGTCCATTCAGAAATAAATGCCTAAAATAGAATCACCCTCTGGAGATGCTTACCTCTTCTCTTTAGTAACAGGCTGAGCTGTGATGATTAGCTTCAGTTTGACACCTTACTTTTAAATGGCTAAAATTAGGTGACATGAACATTATCTTGCCATTATCTATTTCCACCCAATACAGCAAAGCATTTAATAACAAGCTTATACTTAAATGTAAGACAAGTGCCATAAACCTTTCTAAGTGTTTTGCTGGAACAGGTCCAGAGTGCTCATCAGTTTGCAGGATCAAACACTGTATCTTTAATGGTGTTTAGCACTTGAAATTCCTGTTGATATCATTGCTCTAATGTGCAGTTACAGTTTCAAAATGTGAAGGCCAGACTTGAAAGGATTTGTTTATCACTCATCCATGCTGCTGTCTTTGCCAGAGGGAAGTGAAGGTGTAGAAAAAGAGCTTGCACATCTCACATCTGGCTGAATACTGAGCATTTGAAAGTTATTTTCATTGGGGATCTTCTTAAAAAGGCAGGAATGTTTAGAGCAGAGAGACTGAAGTGGGAATAGATTTCACATACAATTATTAAATTTGCTTAATGATCTACTAAGCTTACTTCAGGCATCCACCGTAGGTGCAGTTCAGGACATACAACTTTAGGAATCCAGATTTGCTTTACAGTCCATGTGAAGAGACACTCAGAGGGCCAGTGGGAACATTGGAGTTAGCTGCCCATAATCTCCTGCGTAACCCATTTTGCTGTTTAATTGCAACATTAATGCCTGGTTGTTTCCTGGCAAGGTATAAAGTACACATGGAAAAATAAGATACTGCAAGAACACAGAGCACCTTTTTGAGCCCATTTAACTCCCCTGTAAATTGGCAAGCAAACCCCGCTTTCACTGAAGTCTTGTGTCTAAGCAGCACAAAAGTGTTTTTCACACGGTATTTACCATATTTTACAGTACTATTTCACAGCAATCTAGATAAGCAGCCTGCATAAACGGTGTTGCAGTTTGAGTATGAGAGGCTAAACTCTATTTGTGTACATATCAGAAAGATAAAATAGAAGCGACTTAACAATGTTATGTCTTGGCTTTGAAAGTGGTGAGTAGAGCACCTTATCATCCTGCCAAAACAAGCATGTTGAATTTGTCACAAATTTCCAGAAAAATAGATTTTGACTCACTTAGCCACCCAGTTTAGTTTCCAAAATGACCTGAAAGAGTAAAATACTTCTCTCGCCTACATTACTGTTGTTTTAGGCCAAGGAGAGGATTGGCTTAAGCAGCTCTGCTCTGACTTTCATTATACTGTTTGACTTATTACAAATCTAGTCAAAACAAAGGAAAGAAAACATTTCAGATTTTGAAGACTATTACATACTGACTTATTTACAGCTTATATAAAACAGGACTTTGCATTTGCTTCTCTGACTCCAGTTGCCACAATAGGTGTTTGGCAGTGCTGCTCATCCAAGATGACTCACATTTTTTGTGAGGCTCCACTGCAAATAGCTTAATTCTGAGG
>WAAD01029581.1:7803-20301 GCA_013389945.1 Fregata magnificens
TGGAGGTAGGGGATGGAGATCCATGCAGCAGCAAAGATGCAAGGGTTATGGATGTGTTAGAAACCACGGAAGCACCTGAGAATGGTCACGTAGGAATTAGGGCTTCTGCCCCTGCAAAAAGGTGGCAGGATCAATAGCCCAGCTGAAGTGTATCTACACCAATGCACGCGGTGCATGGGCAACAAACAGGAGGAGCTGGAAGCCACTGTGCAGAGGGAAAACTATGATATAGTTGCCATCACAGAAATGTGGTGGGATGACTCGCACAACTGGAGTACTGCAATGGATGGCTATAAACCCTTCAGAAGGGATAGGCAAGGAAGGAGAGGCGGTGGGGTAGCCCTGTATGTTAGGGAGTGTTTTGACTGCCTAGAGCTTGATGATGGTGACAATAAGGTTGAGTGTTTATGGGTAAGAATCAGGGAGAAGGCCAACAAGGCAGATATCATGGTGGGAATCTGTTATAGACCACCCAACCAGGATGAAGAGGCAGACAAAATATTCTATAAGCAGCTGGGAGAAGTCTCACAATTGCTAGCCCTTGTTCGCGTGGGGGATTTCAATTTACCAGATGTCTCCTGAGAATATAATCCAGCAGAGAGGAAACAGTCTAGGAGGTTCCCGGAGTGTGTGGAAGATGATAACTTCCTGACACAGTTGGTGAGTGAGCCAACTAGGGAAGGCACCTTGCTGGACCTGTTGTTGCGAACAGAGAAGGACTTGCGGGTGATGTGATGGTTGGAGGCCGTTTTGGGCATGGTGATCATGAAGTGATAGCGTTTTCAGTTCTTGGAGAACTAAGGAGTTCAGCAGAACTGCTACCTTAGACTTCTGGAGGGCAGTCTTTGGCCTGCTTAGGAGACTGATTGGCAGAGTCCCTTGGGAGGCAGTCCTGAAGGGCAAAGCAGTCCAGGAAGGCTGGACATTCTTCAAGAAAGTAATCATAAAGGCACAGGAGCAGGCCATCCCTATGTGCCAAAAGACAAGCCAGTGGGGAAGAAGACTGGCCTGGCTGAACAGAGAGCTCTGGCTGGAACTCAGGGCAAAAAAGAGAGTCTATGATCTTCAGAAGAAGGGGCAGGCAACTCAGGAGGACTACAAAGATGTCGTGAGGTTATGCAGGGAGAAAATTAGAGGGGCCAAAGCCCAGCTAGAACTTTATCTGGCTGCTGCTGTAAAAGGCAATAAAAAAGTTTCTATAAATACATTAGCAAGAAAAGGAGGGCTAAGGAGAATCTCCATCCTTTATTGGATGTGGGGGGAAACATAGTGACAAAGGAGGAGGAAAAGGCTGAGATACTTAATGCCTTCTTTGCTTCAGTCTTTAATAGTAAGACCGGTTGTTCTTGGGGCACCCAGCCCCCTGAGCTGCGAGACAGGGACGGGGAGCAGAATGAAGCCCCCATAATCCAAGGGGAAATGGTTAGCGACCTGCTACACCACTTAGACACACACAAGTCTATGGGGCCGGATGGGATCCATCCAAGGGTACTGAGGGAGCTGGCAGAAGTGCTCACCAAGCCACTTTCCATCATTTATCAGCAGTCCTGGCAAATTGGGGAGGTCCTAGTTGACTGGTGGTTAGCAAATGTGACACCCGTCTACAAGAAGGGATGGAAGGAGGATCCAGGGAACTACAAGCCTGTCAGTCTGACCTCTGTGCCGGGTAAGGTTCCGGAGCAAATCATCTTGAGTGCCATCATGCAGCATGTGCAGGACAACCAGGTGATTGGGCCCAGTCAGCATGGGTTTATGAAAGGCAGGTCCTGCTTGACCAACCTGATCTCCTTCTATGAGAAGGTGACCCGCTTAGTGGCTGAGGGCAAGGCTGTGGATGTTGTCTACCTAGACTTTAGTAAAGCCTTCGACACTGCTCCCCACAGCATTCTCCTGGAAAAACTGGCTGCTCATAGCTTGGATGGGTGTACTCTTTGCTGGGTAAAAAACTGGCTGGATGGCTAGGCCCAAAGAGTTTTGGTGAATGGAATTAAACCCAGTTGTCAGCCGGTCACAAGTGGTGTTCCCCAGGGCTCAGTACTGGGGCCAGTTCTGTTTGATATCTTTATCAATTATCTAGATGAGGGGATCGAACGCAGCCTCAGTAAGTTTGCAGATGACACCAAATTGGGTGGGAGTGATGATCTGCTTGAGGGTAGATTGGCCCTGCAGAGTTATCTGGACAGGCTGGATTAGTGGGCCAAGGCCAATTGTATGAGATTCAACAAGCCTAAGTGCTGGGTCCTGCACTTGGGTCGCAACAACCCCATGCAATGCTACAGGCTTTGGGAAGAGTGGCTGGAAAGCTGCCTGGCAGAAAAGGACCTGGGGGTGTTGGTCGACAGCCAACTGAACATGAGCCGGCAGTGTGCCCAGGTGGCCAAGAAGGCNACATGAGCCGGCAGCGTGCCCAGGTGGCCAAGAAGGCCAACGACATCCTGGCTTGTATCAGAAATAGTGTGGCCAGCAGGAGTAGGGAAGTGATTGTCGCACTGTACTCAGCACTGGGGAGGCCGCACCTCGAATACTGCATTCAGTTTTGGGCCCCTCACTACAAGAAAGATATTGAGGAGCTGGAGCATGTCCAAAGAAGATCAATGAAGCTGATGAAAAATCTAGAGAACCAGACTTATGATGAGTGGTTGAGGGAACTCGGGTTGTTTAGTCTGGAGAAAAGGAGGCTGAGGGGAGACCTTACTGCTCTCTACAACTACGTGAAAGGTGGTTGTAGTGAGGTGGGTGTCGGTCTCTTCTCCCAAGTAACAAGTGACAGGACGAGAGGAAACAGCCTCAAGTTGCACCAGGGGAGGCTTAAATTGGGTATTAGGAAAAATTTCTTCACCAAAACAGTTGTCAAGCATTGGAACAGGCTGCCCAGGGAAGTGGTTGAGTCACCATCCCTGAAAGTGTTTAAAATACCTGTAGATGTGGCACTTAAGGACATGGTTTAGTGGTGGACATGGCAGTGCTAGGTTAACAGTTGGACTTGATGTTCTTAAAGGTCTTTTCCAACCTAAACGATTCTATAATTCTATGATTCTATATCTCACATGCTGAGGGCTACATATCAGTATTTACTACTTTGAGTTCAGTAACTGAAGACAAGAGAAGACTGACTAGCAGATTACTAATAATGTGTGATAGAGGTCTATTTTCCAAACCTTTGGTCCAGATTGAAAAGGGTAGCATGCCTTTGAATATTTACTATTTGTAATAAAGTTCCTGTCTGTCCCAATAGGTCCCACTAGTGTTTCTTCTCTACATGACAAGAAGTCCTAGTCTTAGTAGTAGTAGAAAGGCATTGTTGAATGTGCAACATTGTATAGCTTATTAGTGCTATGCTTCTGGTATTAGTTTGAGCTAAAAATAAATACCTTCATAAGAAAACATAAGTCAGATTCTGATTTTAATTCCTCATAAAGCTTGAGGATGATGATATTTGGTTAGAATTTTATTTTTATTCCATTAATTGTCCTCTGCCCTGTACAATGAAAGAGAATTCTTTGAGTACCAGCAGTACAAGACAGATGTCCACATGAAAATCATTATTTTGAGAAAGTCTCTAACTAGATCAAAATCATGCTTTAAAAGAGGATTTACCTGTTTTCTTCTTACTTAATCCATGAAGTTTCATAGATATTCTAACAGTTTTAGGGCTTGATAGGAGAGAAATATTTTCCATATAGTTCTATTCTTCAAATACTGATATAAAATAACTGTTATTTGAGCATTCATTTCTGTCACCATATGCATATGTTTGATAGGACACTTAGACTTATGAACAGAACTCCTTTGAATTAGAGAAATACCACCTCTTGCTAGATCAGTATCAAATTTCAGTATTGATTCTTCAGTAGAATCTTTTATTGTATTTCTCATTTTTCTTTAATATAAAGTCAGGATTTATCTTTTTCATTTGCTAATGTCTCCAGCATAAACCCCAATGTTCTTTCATGTAAGCTGAGGGTTGAAAGAGAAGGTAGCTGAAAAACACCTCATCTCTCTGGTACATTGTAACAGAGAGGATGTTATCACTAGATAAATCAGACAGTCACTTGGCTGCATCATGCCTTCAGATTTAGCCTGATAAGGAAATCTAAGGAACTAGCAACATGTTATGGGACAAACAAAACATATTTTTGTTATTTATACTGTGCAAAGAAATATCTATTTCTTCTGACTGTAACATTCCTTGTTCTAGCTTGATGCTGGCTATGAATAAGGGGAGGTAGGGATGGGGGATATTAATGTCCTGTGGTTCTGGCATATATTTATCTTGTAGTGGATTAAGAGCCACTTAACCACAGTAAGTCACATATAAAAAGATTTGCTAATAACCTGACTCTTTATTGTCCCTTCTTAAAGTTAGCAGCTGATGGTTTGGATTAGTATGCCTATCACATTCACTTTTTTTCAGTAAAACTCTGCTCAAAGTAATCTTTCCATGCACACACCCGTTACATTTCATCTTCCAGTTTACATATCTAATGTTGCTTGCTATCCACTATATTGACCTAATGATGATGGAATGAGTGAGGAAGAAAAAAGTATACTACAGAACAAATTTAATTATTTTACAAATGCAAACAAAATTGGGTGTAGTTGCAGTCCGCTTTAAATTTCATATGTGTATTTGGCCTCTTCTCTTAAATTGCACTGAAGTTCAGCCTTTTGACCTGTAACACTGTCACAACCTTTGATCCTTTTTCTTACATGCTCATTCTCAAGTGCCCCTTTGCCATCCCCATCCCAACCTTCTGTTCTTAAGTTGGAACTCACTGAAGTCCATGGATGTTTTTCCCTAAGCCCTTTCATACTCTAATTATGGATATATTTTAATGGCTTAGAGTACCCCCTCTGTTAACACTGCATAGTTTTGCCTTTTAGCAGATCACAGTCTTTGTTGACATTAGAAAAAAAAAAGTTCTTATCTTAATAAATGACTCAAGTAAATGACAACAGTTTAAACAGCATTTCACCAAAGTCTGCTTAATTGAAATCACTCTGATTTAAGAGATCACACACGTAATCTCTAACACTGTTTTCCTTTGCTGTTAGGAGACAATTCTTTTTATGCAGTAAGAAGTCTATTATTCTCCTATGCATCTGAAGATTTTGGTCCTTTCAAAAACAGCATTTCACATTGAATGCATGCATCCTCTCTCAGGTTCATGTGAACCAGAAAGGTTCAACTCATTCTCTGGAGAGTGGCCCAATTATAGAGTGGGTTTGTATTTTGATTTCCCATTGCCCTCATGCAGAGCAGAAACAAAATAAGTCCCTAAGGACACAGATGCTTTATAAAACTGGCACTACACTTGAGTTTGTTTCCTATTGCTGTCAACATCAAATGCAGCATAGTTTCATTTTTATAAAATCTCTGATTAAACAGCATAGGTCAGATTAAAAACAAAATAAAACTAAACCAAACCAAACCAAAAAACTCAGCTAGCTCTGCTCCACTTAAAGTAAATGTTAAATTTTACACTAATTTTCATAGGAGCAGAATTAAGGTACAGCTGACCCTTTAATGAAGATCTGAAGATAATGAAGATCTGAAGATATTGAAGATCTAGTGCTTGTGTTACCTTAACTCTGCTAGGATGAGTCATGTGAGTGTTCCCTCCACTTCCTCAGCTGGAACTCAAATGAATGTTAGTCATTTTCACTGCTGTGTCAGATGGATTACCTGTAATAGCTATTTTCAGAGCTTTCATGAAAAAAGCTATTATTCATGACAATGAATTCATTACTTATGAGTCATAGTAAAGTGAATGAGACATGAGGGAACTACATCACTGATAAATACAACTGCAATTAGAAACTGTTTTCCAGATAGGATGTCTCTCTCTGGTGCCAGTAAAATCAAGAAGTTTGTCAACTTAGATGAAGGCCTGGATTTTACACTATAACAGAGCCAATAGCTAAGGTGGGGGGAGCCTTAGGTGAACTATTCTGCTTTATTTTTCAGATACTGAAATTTCAAAAGTTATATTTCATGCATAAGTAATTTTAATCAAGTATTGAAATGAAACATCAAAAATTTTCTCTCCAAATACAAAATTTCCACCTTTCCTAAAAAGTTATGTTAGAAAGCATCACAATATAAGATTTAATTTCTTTTAGAATTTCCCTTTCTTCAGTAAATAATAAAATAATTTCCCAAATTTCTTCTACCATAGGTTATCCAGGTGATGCAGTTTCCCAAAACTATCAGACCGTAGGGTGTGGTTATGTGTCCTGGGGAAAAATATTCCCTCAGGAATGAATATTCACAAAAAGTGATTCTGAGGTCACAGGAGAAAAATAAAAGCCCATAAATACAAAATAATCCAAACTGGATCTAAAATAGAAACAGAAAGTTGATCAAATATTATCAAATTGAAATGCTGAAGATGCTTGTACTGATTAGAGGCAGGCAAATGCTGACTGGGGTCTCTAGTAGCAGCCACAGTATGAAGACAGCAACCGTGGGCAAGCAGAGGTAACAGTACTGGAGGAATACTAAGAGGTCTGTATTATCATAAAGAGGCTAGAATAAGATTTGAATATGTTTTATCATTTATTACTAGAGATGTGTGAGGGCTTTTTGTATTGTGTCTTTCTGACTAGTATAGACTTTTGACTAATATGCCTTGATTGGGATTTCTTCAGGCTAGCTGTGAATGTTTTCTACCCATATACGTGATATTGTTTTGACAGATATATTTGTCTGATTTCTCAGTCTTAGGTTTAGCTTTTCAAAATACACACGGGTTTCTAGCGCTTCAGAGGCACTTTTCTGAAGGATTGCTGGCCCTATGTGTTAAAATCCTAGGTTTTACTTAATTCATTTTCAAGTCTGGAAGACAATTTTTTAAACATGAAAGTATAATCTCCATAGTGTTACTATGAAACAGTGCTTTCAGTGGGAAAAGAGGAAGAATTTGCTTTTGGTTATCATTCACTTGGGAAGAGCAAAGCCTCTGAGGATAAAATATATTTTCTTTCTCATAAAAGCAGAACAGAGCTCTGTGACTGATAGATGGGGGGAAGGGAGTGGGAAAAGAGAGGAATTAGCGAGGGAATCTCAATTGCAGTTCAATGAGGGCACCATCTGAAAACCTTTTCAGTTAAAATTAAAGTTTCTTGGGAAACTGATACAGGGAAAACATATCCTAGTAAAAATTAAGTGTTCAGTTTTGTTTCAAACTAAAGTACAGTATGCATTTTAAATTACATGCCTATTTCAGTGCTGATAACAGAAAACACTGATATTTAAGATGCCCCAAGCAAACAAAAGTATAACAACAAAAAACCAAAGTATATATATATAAAAAAAAGCAACTTCTTGTTCCTTACATTCATCTTTTTTTTTTTTTTTTCTGTAAAACCCATTGTTTAGGAAGCTGATATAACATTACCCTAGAACTCGTTTCGCACATCTGGATATAGTAAAGATGTAAGTAAAGAACCGAGAGTGTTTTTTCTTCCCCCGCCCTCAGAATAGCTACAGTTAGAATTGGAAGCTTCTCTACTTGTGTCTCTGAATGCTTATTGACCTTCCTAAAGAAGACCTTAGTTGGCTTCCCACTTTAGTTTTTATTTCTAAAGTTGAGACTGGCACATTTTAAGAGAGGAAGTGATAAGGTAAAGTGACACAATATGAAAAGTGAGTTACAACATTATTATATATTGGCGCTTGCCTGATTCAAGGGAAATGCTAGTGATAACAATGTCTCTTTTACAGAATGAAATGATTTAAAGAAAATTTCTCTTCATGAAAAGGAATGCAGCATGGGGAAAAATGTGAAAGTCCTGGCCCTATTCTGATTCAGTTACTGAGGGAAAAGAAAAACCTAATGATTTAAAAATAACATCAAGAACTCTGTAAATATTTTCTAAGAAACAATCTTTATGATATCTATGTGTAAAAGTAAGAATATTAAACACTAACTATGCTGACAACATTGTGTGAATTTTCTCTTTTGGCCTAATTGGCTAGCCAAAATAGTGGGTTTTGCAGATTGTTCTCATTAGAAGCTGGAATTCCTGACAGTAAAGTCAGGTGACTTTGATATGTATAACTACTAAAGGAGGAATCAAAGAAGTAAGAACAGCTTCCTTGCTTTCCCAGGCTTCAGCAAACATGGAACCCCCAGATCCCATGCTTTCACTCTTATCATGGTGTTTTTGAGCTGTGCTGGATCTTGCTCCTATTTTTTTCCAGATTTATCTTTCTGTTTTTCACTCTCCTGCCTCTTCCTTTCACACTCTCTGTTCTAAAACTATTCTTAGCAAAGTCTCCAGGACTTATCATATAATTTTTCAAGCATCTTTGCAGTTCAGTTAGGGGTGGAAACTTTGTCAATTAAGTCTATTAATGTGTGTAGTGATGTATATAGTGCGTACCTAACAATACAATGTTATGCATGACCTTGGCCAGCTGCCAGATGCCCACCCAGCCACTCTCTCACTCCCGCTCCTCAACGGGACAGGGGTAGAAAATAAGACGTAAAAGCTCGTGGGTTGAGATAAGGACAGGGAGATCAGTTGTCAATTAGTGTCAGGCATTCCGCTTCCCCGCCCCATGCTGAGTGGTGTAAAGAGGATGGGAAATGGGGGGTTATGATCGGTCCATAACAGCTCCTCTCAGTCAGAGAAGACAGCAAGAAAGGGATTTTTATTTTTTAAATATATATTTTAACTAGGAGTCACTGATTCCTTGTAGCTAATAACAATGCAGGAGTACTAGCATTTACTCACCCAAAATAATGGATTTTCAGCAAGGTGATGGATGAAGTTGACTTTGTTGTAGTCATCTCAGAATACACTGCCAACAACAAATTGAGCCAGTTCCATTTCAATAAAGTAAATACTAATTATCAGGCTCTCAGAAGAGCTAAATTGTGTTTTACTGATGACCTTGTTCCTGTTTATAGACTCAATGGCCTGGAGGCATAAACTGTGAGAGGAGGAGGGCTGCGAGAAAGGTGGACGAAATAATGTGGCAAACCAGAAACATGACTTCCCCCAGGACAGATGAATCTATTAACATTTGTTTCATTTCCATATGTCTTCAAAAAAAGTTTACTACAATTTCCCATAACAGGTCTGTCTGCAATAACTTGACATTTTAGTTGTGAGGCCCAGCTCTTGGCAGTGAATTACTGTAACCTACATCTACCCTGGTCAAGCCCTCTTCCTGTCTCTGCAACTACCCATATTTTTCAGCAGCTGGCTTATTTTGGATGCTGTTCAACCTTTTCTACCAGCAGACTTTCCACCACAGGGACACTTTCCAGGGTCTACATTTTGTGGATTTCTGATATCTGTCTTAATTATCTTTTTTTCTTGAGAAACAACTCTTCAGAATACTTGAAACTTTCTGAAAAATAAATAGAGAACCATCCTGAGGCAGGCAGAGAAATAAATAATAGGAGTATTTTCATATCTTGGTTTAGTCCTCTGGACTTGGGGTTCCAGGGAAAGGGAAAGGTCAGGGACCGCTTACTGACAGATCCACTAATCCTTCCCCCTTGTAAAACTCAGCTGAGAATGGGGAAAGCAATGTCTGGCTGTGTAACAATACAGAGGGTGGGTAAGCTCCAAAGGGAAAAAGGCAACTTGTGACTGTTTTCTGAGAGCTTTGTGCAAGGAAACAGTCAATTTGTTTCTCAACTCAATCCAGGGACAGGACAACTATGAACTGTTCCTTACCAATTGATACCTGTAGATTGTAGATACCTTGCTGACTGCATCCTTTCCTTAATTAAATAATGCAGTATCTGATTTGGATCCATTTCTCAGCTCTTAACCAAGGAAAATTTCTCTGGAAAACCTTGCAGCCTCTAACTGGTTATAACATTATAGCATGTGGATGCAATTTTTAGCAAGTATACCTCATTGCTTATTACAAAATAATAACAAGGAATTTACTCTATTCACATGAATAACTAAATTGTACCTTCCTCTAGGCTGGCTACCAGAAGTAGAGAACACAAGGAAGATGTTCTTTCCTTATTCCTCTCAATAGCCTGCCATTTTTTTTTTTTAAATACATATTAAAGTAGGGATTGGGCGGGGGAGGGGAGGCAGACAGCAACAACAAAAAACCAAACCAAAAAACAACTTCCTAGTGGAAACTAGGTTTTATACATTTTTAGAACGACAAAAAAAGTGCTAAACATATTATTTTTTAATTTCTTTATTTTATAGACTTAATGCCTGTCTACCTCTTTTAGCTTCTGTGTTGCTGTTCCATCTCAGATAACAAGCAAAACCTCCTGTGGTTATATAGCATTTTGGCTGCTCCTCCTGTCAATCTAATACAATGGGCCATATACATCTCTCAATCTGCAGCAAAACTCCCACTGATACCAATAGCCCAGAATCTCTAAATATAATATCAAGGATAAACTCCACATGTGCATTTAGTTTCATCACACATTTTGTTATAGGTATTCAAAAGCTATATTTTTACTTTATGTTTTTGCTGTCTTTTTCTAGTTCAAACTAGTAATGAATAAAGCACTAACAGAGGAGGAGGTTTGACACAGAGAAATAATCGTGGGAGTTCCTGACATAAATTTGCTAATGCTTTAATTCTTTATTTGGATAGTTACTTCCTTGATTCTCACTCTTCTTGTCTGTTTGGCACAAACACTAAGGATGCTATTCTATTCCAATTTTCCCTTTTTAAGAACTGTTACAGGGAATATGTAGGTGTATAGGTAAATAACTACAGCATTTACAAGATGGTAGGGTTTAATTTGCCATCCATTTAGCTGATCACAACAGCCAGCCCTTTTTTTGTTTGTTTGTTTATAAGAATTAAATGCAAATCCATACTCTTCACTTTCTAGAACAACAAGAAGTTACTTATGATTACCATTACCAGAATGCCAAAGATAGGCAATAAAAATTGTTCATAAAACAATAAACAAGAAGTTCATTTTTATGGACATATGTTGAGATTGTCTTCCAAAACACCCCTGAGAAAGATGAGCAAGCCTCATTGATAGGAAAATCTACATAAAAGATGTGCAGTGCTCCCTGGTCTTAGTAAGAAGTGAAATGCAGTCAGATTATTGCAGGATTTGCCACACTGCTTCATTTTAGTGTTAGGACAATGCTTGCATTAAGGTATTTTAATTTCTAGGTAAAATAGAAGGGTTTGTTTGTTTGTTTCAAGCAAGTACTATTTCAGATCCTTACCTTAGATGCAATAACAAAATTCCATGGACAAAAGAGAGGTATTTTGATTTGCACAAGTTGCATATCTGCTCTTTTATTTGCTGCATAGCATTGGTTTAGACAGACTTTTTACCAGCATTGTTTAGATAGACTTTTTACATAACACTAGTTTGTCCAAGTACTTCAGTTTCCACATCTCTGAGTAGCAAACCTTCCACATGTCTGTCTATGTCTACTAAAAGTAAAAGTTTCAAGAGCACTGAAAAAAAGAAAAAAAATCTTAAAAATGTCTTGATTTTTTTCCCATAGAACTTTTCTCTATCTAGATTAATCAACCTACTTTCCGGAATTGCCTCAGTTAGATTCTATTTTTACAATGAGAAGTTACTATTGTTTTAGCTTAACTTTTCTTCTTTTAGGTCTTATGACATCATTCAATATCTTTCCCACATTTTTAAATGCTTTCTGTCTTTCATAAGTTTAATTTTTGAGTAGGGGACAAAAGGCTGAAGTGACTGGACTTTTTCCTTTTTCTATTCTGAAAATTAGAAAATTCTAAAAGTCAGAAAAAATCTAAATATTAGATTTCTTGCTCATGTTATACACTTCTCTGGAGCCTCTTTTTGCCATATGAATGCTTCATTCTACTGTAATGTGAGAGAGAGGGTAAGAAAGAGAGAGAGATTGGGCGGGGCAGGGCAGGGGGGAGAGAGAGAGAGAAGAGATCCCCTTGGTCCTAGCCGTGACATTCATTTCATTTCATTTCATTTCTTTAGACGAGTTCAGGAATTAGTGGAAATCAAGAACTACGTATGGTTGTTCAAGAATGAGAATGGAAGCAGTTATGGACAGGACTAAAGCTTTGCCCAGCACTTTAACAAGTGCTGAGCTGGAAAATAATTTCCCACTGGCTGAAGCTGTAACAGAAATCTTCTGGACAAATGCAGGAAGGAATAAGTCAATAGTACAATAAGGAATATTTTTCCCACTTGTGACGTCTTTACTGGACAACATGGCAATATGCTGCCTTCAACAATATTTAAGTCCCTATTGAAAGAATTAAAGGAGTACATAAAAGTTATTCTCCTCACTGAACAGGTGCAACATATGCCTGAGTATAAAAAAGTCCCCATGCTGCTTCCAACCTATTTCCCTGACCTGAAGGATTGTTTCAAGGCAGAATGAGAGGATAATTCTTCCTCTGAGTCCTTTCATTCCATAGCCTCTCTGCAGGGACTTCCAATAAAAGAGTCAAATTATTGTAGTGTTTTCTGTGAAGTGGAAACTTATCTTGTGCCTACCTACTAGGAGACGCAGCAATCAATT
>WAAD01029582.1:10482-36732 GCA_013389945.1 Fregata magnificens
AGGGGAAGGATCACCTCCCTCCACCTGCTGGCAACTCTCCTTCTAATGCAGCCCAGGATACCATTGGACTTCTTCTTTGTGGCAAGGGCACATTGCTGGCTCATGCTCAACTTGTTGTCTACCAGGACTGCCATGGCCTTTTCTGCCAAGCTGCTTTCCAGCTGGGTGGCCCCCAGCATGTACTGGTACATGAGATTGTTCCTCCCCAGGTGCAGGACTTTGCACTTCCCATTGTTGAACTTGATGAGGTTCTTGTCAGCCCATTTCTGCAGCCTGTTGAGATCCCTCTGGATGGCAGCATGACCCTCTGGCGTATTAAACCACTCCTCCCAGTTTTATGTCACTGACAAACTAGCTAATGGTACACTCTGCCGCATCATCTAGGTCATTAATGGAGATGTTGAACAGGACTGGATCCAGTACTGAGCCCTGGGGTATAACACTAGTTGCTGGCCTCCAACCAGACCACATGCCACTAATCACCACTCCCTGGGCCCAGTTCCTCCCAAGAGACATTCCTCCCTTTGTGCACTCATCTATAGAGACATGCTATGTATTTGACTCATCTTTGTAAAGATCTTGACGACTGGAATACATTCTCCTACTGTCCTTTAAGTTTCTGTTATAAACCAAAATAATGTCAGTAAACATAGAATCATTAAGGTTGGAAAAGACCTCTAAGATCATCAAGTCCAACCATCAACTAACACCACCATGACTCCTAAACTAGGCCCTGGAGTGCCACGTCTACACCTTTTTTGAACGCCTCCAGGGTAGACGACTCTACCACCTCTCTGGGGAGCCTGTTCCAATGCCTAACCACTCTTTCAGTAAAGAAATTCTGCCTAATGTCCAATCTAAACCTCCCCTGACGCAACTTGAAGCCATTTCCTCTCATCCTATCGCTAGTTTCTTGGGAGAAGAATTGACATATTGCTATGCTCATAGGTATTCAACATTATTTTAGGACATGATGTGAAGAAGTGTGTCTATAGATACAGACTTAGACATAACCATAATTAGCAATACAAAACTAGATATACAATACTTTTTCAAATAGATAGATACTAAGCTTCTATCAAAGATGAATAGAAACATGGCATTTATACCTCCAATAAAGCACTTTGTATTAAATCCATGTAGCGATTACATCTAGCACAGCAAATATGGCACCAAATTTAGTTAATATGAAGACATACTAATACAGAAAACTGTGGGTTTTTTTTTTCAGATTAAGAGTATAAAAGACCTTATCCTATAGTTTGTACTGGAACATATGTATATTTCTAAAAAGTTTGACATAAAAACAAACAAAAAAATAGAAAGTTTTCTTCACAAGTTTGCATCAACAAATTAGTATTATAGTGTCTCTCCTATATGCCATAAATTCATATAGAAGTTCTAGGAATTATTTTTAGGAGGGATTTGCACAGACTTTCTCACTCCTGTATCTCTGAGAAGGCCTTGGACTTGTAAAATGTCTCTTGAAGAACAGGATCCAGCATACCCTTGCCACAGAGAGTGTGGTATGTAGGTATGTAGTGACTCCTCACACTTTACAAACCCTGGCCTAGAAATTTTGTTTGCACAGACACGGACAGTGGAAATGGATTTGCAAATGTACCTTAATTATTGCCTCAATTGGCTTCAGTAATGGCATCCAGTTTATTTGAGAAACTCTGCGTCTTAGTTTCTAAATATATGACATTTGTCCTTGCACCAGTACTTTGTGATAATATTCCATCCCATTTCTGTGATTCTGGTTTACAAGATCATCTTGCCCCACTTTTTTTCCTTCAGTACTCACAAGTCTGTGAAATTTGCAAACACTGGAAACCTACACTGAAGTCTTTCACCAAAGGTATGAATAAATTTATTACACTGGACTGACCCAAGATTCATCCCTGAAGATCACCACTTGTGTCTTCCTCCCATCCTGACAAATCTCCCTTCAGTATAAAACATCAGAGTTTCTTATTTATCCTTCTTCCTGACCAGCTTGCAGTTCTTGTGTTAACACCTATCAACACCTTAATAATAGTTTCTTCTGGGGAACTTCTCCCAGGTTTTTGTTTAAATCCAGGTAAATTTACTCCATTGCTTTAAAAAATATTAGGCCTTGGGGTGTGATTTCTGCTTTACGGTATTTGGAAGCAGAGCCTTATTTTAGGTAAGATTAATATTAGCTGCCAAATATCCATGGGTTAGAGAGTCTATACTAACTGATATAGCCATGGAGAAAAAGAAAACAAGCTGTAAGACACTCAAGTTTTTTCTTATGGTGTGAAGTAGCAGTAGTTTTCAATACCACATGAGAGCTCTTGCTCTGATTTTAGCATGTGTCAATGATTTTAAACTTGAAAGAGCAAAAGATATTGCTAACTGGAGTGCAGAAGGTGGTATTAATGAAGGACAGACGATAAAGTCATTAATTCCATTGTACAAAAAATGGGCAGGTAATTGTCACACATGGAGTACAGGGAAAGGGCGTGGAAAATTATAGGGTTACAAAATATCAAACTTGAATTATTTCTAGTTTTCTGTCATTGCATGGCTCTTAGTTCCCATGCTTGCCTTTTGAAGGCATTCTTTTTTCTTTGAAAAACAGAGCTGAGAAGTAAAAGTTCAGAGGATGCTTTTTGAAAAAATATTCTTCACTTGGTTTTAAGGGTGCAATTCAACTAAAATGTTAAAATGCTTACAGTGTAAATGTCTAGATTAGAATCACAGAATCACAGAATGGTTGGGGTTGGAAGGCACCTGTGGAGATCATCTTGTCCAACCCCCCTGCTTGAGCAGGTACACCTACAGCAGGGTGCACAGGACTGCATCCAGGTGGGTTTTGAATATTTCCAGAGAAGGGGATTCCACAACCTCTCTGGGCAGCCTGTTCCAGTGCTCTGCCACCCTCACAGTAAAGAAGTTTTTTCTCATGTTCAGATGGAACTTCCTGTGTTCCAATTTGTGCCCATTGCCCCTTGTCCTGTCATTGGGCACCACTGAAAAGAGTCTGGCCCCATCCTCTTGACACCCACCCTTCAGATATTTATAAGCAGTAACAAGATCCCCCCTCAGTCTTCTCTTCTCTAGGCTGAAGAGACCCAGGTCTCTCAGCCTTTCCTCATAAGAGAGGTGCTCCGGTCCCCTGATCATCTTTGTGGCTCTGCGCTGGACTTGTTCCAGCAGTTCCCTGTCTTTCTTGAACTGGCGAGCCCAGAACTGGATGCAGTACTCCGGATCGATCAGTTAAAAAAAATAGTAGAGCCACTGGAGAATAGTAAGCACGCCAAACTGTTTCACCTGACCTATTTCTTATGACCATTTTAAGATGAAATGAACTATCTGAATTTATTCCGAAGAGACCTATTTCTGCCCAGTAGTTGTAAGGGTACTCTGGGCAGCTGGCTGGGGTATAATGTATACAGCACGAGTTCAGACAAACTTCCGATGCATGTATTCTTTTTTGTTTGCCCATATGAGTTCATTCTGTTTTATAGGGGTGCTTATTTTCCCCTATATTGTTTTCCTGGAGACGGTCAGTGTATTCTAGAGTGTGAATGCATAAAACTAACACAGGAATCAATGGATTTTGATTATTATGTTTCGGAGGGAAAATCCCCTGTTGAACCTGTGAAAATATGTTGGAAAATATGCATTTGTTGCTGGGACATAGTTGATTTCCATTCAGTAAGAGGAGTTGCCCAGGAGATTTTCTGATTTTTCAACTACATCAATTATTTTAACAATAAGTACAACCAACCTGCCTTCACCATGTCTCTAGACCTATATGACCAGAGCAGCAGCCCTACTGCTACAAGGCTAAAGGTATATTTGTTCAGCTATTGCCTGTAGAGGTATGTGGAAGGAGAAAACATCAGCTCCTTTAAGGGTGTCTGGTCAAGGACCTTTTCAATGTAAAAGGGGAAAATAAGAAAAGGAGGAAGCCGTAAATAAGAACATAGAGAGACACAAACCTGACTGACAAATTATAAGGGAGGGAGTCAGACCTGGTCAGTCACACTAATTGATGAGGATCTGTGGGAGTGTGGGAATGTTATTTCCAGCAAGGTTATCTGATCGGAGACCTTGTCAAATGGGAAACTAAGGAAAAAGGGGAAAACAGAAACAAAATATACACAGACACAGACCTGACAGGTGAATGCAATGGAGACAAAGACAAGAAACAAACCTGGCCAGTCACAGCAACTGATGGGCTATCAAGAAGCTGCAGGCAAACCAGGACTTTGCAACTCACAAGGATGCAAACGTGTGGGTCCTGGGTGTTGGAGGAGGTTGGTGGGACTATGCCAGCCGATGCGGGAACATGCAGGGGAAGGTGGATCAGGGAGGAACAAAGAGGGGGTAGACAGAAAGGGATATAAAAGGGGCCAGTCACATGTAAAATGGAGCCAGTTTTGTCTGACTGAGCCCTGCACCTGGCCACCCCAGTCTGACAAGTCAGTGAGTAGGACACCCCTGGTCCAGTCAGGTTTATCAGGCAGGTGGAGGGTCTGTGTTGGTGTTAGGGGGTCCCGCAAGTGTGGAGTGCCTGTAGGACGAGTGTGTGAGTGCTGCCTGTGTGCAGTGAGCACCCAGCTGGACCAGCCAGCGAGTCGGGGGGCCGTGGAGTGGGTAAGGGGGGCCAGGATCCAGGCAGGGGTGCCAGGCAGGCAGAGGGGCCATGCTGGTGCTTGGGGGACCTGTGAATGTGTGTGTGCTTGTGAACCTGGAGAGTGTGGTGTGTGTGCTGCACTAGTGACCTTCTGCCTCTGCCAGCCCAAGAGGAGGAGGGGACGTGTCTGTCTGTGCCTGTGTCTGGTGTGAGTCCTCCATGTGGGTGCTGCTGGAGGCAGCGCCTTGTCTGTGGCCCTCTGTGTGACTGGCCCTGTCAGTGTCTTCTCTGTGTGTGTGTGTGTATGTGTCCGTGTCTGTGCCTCTGGGATATGTGCTCAGCTTTGCTACTGGTTGAACCCACAAAGGGAAAAGTAGCAGCCGTGTCCCTCAGCCCGGGCAGAGACCCTGAGTCCTTGGGGTTGGAGGAGGTGGCTGCTCCTAACATCAGTTAACATTGCCACTCCTGAAGTATATATAATTAACTCATCTTGAGGATGTCCTAATTTCCAAAAAATAAAGCTAAGTAAAGGTAGAAGGTAGGGAGATTTTGATTGTGACAGATTTTTTCTCTTATTGACAAAATAGACTTATGGAATTACATTAAAAATTACAAACCTATAGAAAAGCAATCTACAGAATTCCTATGCAGCACTACAGTTCCCTATTATATTGTATGGACTAAAAGATGAATGTATTTGTACCTTCGGTCAACTGCTAAGCTTGAGCAATTCCTGTACAAATATCCTGGCTCCATCTATTTTATCCTATTAATTATTACAGACCACTCTTGTTAAGGCAACTTTTCTGAACTCGCTCACTTCACCCTTACTGTAAAATAGCTGTGGAAAGGCAGGGGTACAAAGGAATTTATTTTCTGGATGAACATATGAATAAAGAAAAACTGAAGTGCTCCATTTATCAGAAACCAATTGACAAAAATAATCTCATCCCTGCTGCAAGTTTTCATGCATCAGCAATGAAGAAAGGTCTCCCTTTTATTCAAATTTTAAGGGTAAAAATAATTTGTAGTAACTCCAATGAAAATAAACAGAAGATAAATGAAGTTTCTTTGACATATTTCGAAAGTGAAGCTGTGGAGGGAAAGGAGAGTATAACTCAAGCAAAGGAGATGATGACAGTAACGGATGGATCTGCATGGTAAATGAGAAAAACATACGTACATATATAATACTCTAACATAATAACCCTAATATATGCATGTATGTCTACTTTATACCCTAAGGGCAAAGGGTGCATTTTCAGCCAATATATGAACATATTCAGAGTTGTAGGAGTTATTTTACTACTAAAAATATTTTTGGGTACCTCTGAGCCATTTCACACTTGGAAAACTGTAGGTAATAGTTCAGGGTGGCTTTTTCAAGGTGCCTTAACTAAGCATGGCTTCTTGAAAAAGTTTTGTGGGTCAAGAACTCTAGGGTTACCATTTCCTGCAGACAGCACATGGGAAGATTTTTTCAGGTGTACCTCTTCTGTAGGTGGCAGCAGACATCCTCTAAGACAAAGGCCAAGTAGCAGGTCCTGTCAATTGGTAATATGGATTGACCTTTGCTGACACCACTAACCAGTTTATTACCCTTCAGCCTACACTGTGAAGAAATAAAATCTGGGCTGCAATCCTTGTGGATTTGGGCACGTCCAGCAACTGGGTGCCTTTTAGCTATTGAGCCTAGGCGCCCTAGTTAGCTGAGAACTTCAGTTAGCTATTGATAAATCCTGTTATACTTGCCCTATGATTAATTAGTGTTTTAGCCTTCCAGCACACTGCGGATGAGTACATTCATTCTTGTTGTGTCTGATCAAATGCAAACACTGGTGAAAAGTAGTATCTGACACAAAATCAAAGGCTGCTTCCACTCAGTAGCAGACTGGAAAAGGAGGAAGAAAAGAATAATGTTGCACATATAGGACACAATAGGGTGGCGTAAACATTGAGAAACACTGTCAGGGCAGAACTCACCACTGCAGTGACAACCAGCAACAACTTCCCTGCCAAATCTAACACAACATTCTGAGTACAAACAAGCATATGGATATTTTGTCAGCAGTGCAGAGTGAGTCAGTGTGAGCCAGGCAAACTCCTGTTGTGTACTAGCAGGAACAAGTTTCTAGGGTCTGAAGGTACCTTATTTAGTATGTTGGTATGAGGCAAAAACAGATATGGCATGTTTTGAAAAATGTTCTTGCTCTTGACTTTCCTTTCTCAGCATACAGTATTTGCTCAGAAGCCACCTCCTGTGGTGTGTTCTGACATCATGTTTTACAGCATTTATTAAGAGCAAGACATTAAGTTTAATTGTCTGCTAAAGGGTATTCACACTACCTGCCCCTAGTGTTGCCTTGAGTGGCTTATGTGAGTTGCTTTTACTGGCAATATTGTGCACTTTGTCTTCTATACAAAATCTACTCAAGTCAATAGATTCCTTTGAATGCAGTGGTTTCTGGTCCAGGATTTTTTTTCCTTGATGGCTAAAGTCTATTTGCCTTACATATGTGCATGTGTCTCTCCTCTTCCATTTGCTGCTTTTATCAGCTCTAGGATTTCTAGTGCTGCTCTTTCCACTTACATTTCCTGATTCTTTGCACACAGTAAATACACCTAGTTACTGTACTCTGGGCAGAATCAAAAAGCTGGAGAAGGAACGGGAGAGTAATTGAAGTTTCCATATTTTCACCTGTTAGTTTGTAGGTGTGTCCTTCAGCTGCTTCCAGAAAAAGTGCCATCCTAATTCTGGTTGCCAGTAAAGTAAAATTGGTTTAATTGTTTCAGGTTATTCCTAAGAGCAAAAATGTCTTTTAGAAAGGTGCATATGTCTGATGCGGGGGGGAAGAGAGAGGTTTTCTTAATACAGTAGGTGTTACTTCCATGGTTGGCAACTTAAGAAAAAGCCCTGGGTATATTTCATCTTACCAAACTTTAATGTTAACATCTCTGTCATTTAGTCATATTAGCTCTTTCATAATTAATACATATAAATAAGCAACTCTGAAATCTATTTTGAAGTAGTATATGAAATAGGCAGAAATGAGATCTATTTTAAAAATCTACTTTAGGGTGAGATGAATTGCTCCCCAGTAGTGGTCTCCTCACTGTCTATAAAGGGGGCAGGGGGCACAAAGTGATTAGCTCAGATGTAGATGCTCTAATTTGTAGGCACCTAACAGTGAGTGTCCAATGTAACATAGGTGGCTCGTGTCTCATTAGATTTAATGGAAATGTAGTCAATAGGATCACAGATTCCTAGAACAGACCAGCCTCTGGAGGTTGTCTAATCCAAGCCCCTCCTCAAAGCAAGGCTATAAAGTTAGATCAGGCTGCTCAGGTAAGTTTGGGAAATTCCATAACATCTATGTTCCACTGCCAAAGAAAAGCAAACCAGAAAAAACTTATGCACCTGTGCTTCCTTGCACAAAAACTCATGCATCTTCTGGTGCTTGACCACTAACATTTTTAAGCTTTTTTGCTTATATATAGTTAGAATTTCTCTTACTGAAAATTATGATCTTATCTTTTTGTTGTGCATTGCCGAAATCTGAAGACTGAAACTAATCTCCCTCTCAGATTTTTCTTCTTGAGTTTAATTAAAGCCAATTCACTCAGCTTCTTCTAATATGTTATGTGCTTTAGTCCCCGACTTCCTGATTTCTTGTAATAGGGGTCCAGAACCTGGTGCAGTATACCAGATGCAGTCTCACAAGTCCTGAATGGAGGTGAATAGTCACTTGCCTTGAACTTCTGGCTATGCTTGTACTAAGATTGAAATACAGCAAGCTTTTATAATTACAAAGGTACACTGCTGACTTATGTTTAATATGTTGTCCTCTAGAATTCTCCAGCCCCTTTCTGACGACCTGTTCTCTATCCAGTCAGTCCCTAACCTTTACAGTCCTATGGAGTTATTCCAGTTCAGCTGCAGGACTTTGCATTTGTCTTAGTTGACTTTCATGAATTTTGGCAGTCCATTCCTCCAGCTTCTTGAGGTTTCTGTGAATGACACCCATCTTTCTAGCTTATAATTACTTCCCTGGTTTGATGTTATCCATGAGCTATTTGAGGTTCCATTCTGTGTGTGCTGGTTTTGGCTGGGATAGAGTTAATTCTCTTTATAGTAGCTAGTATGGGGCTATGTTTTGGAATTGTGCTGAAAACAGTGTTGATAATGCAGAGATGTTTTAGTTGTTGCTAAGTAGTGCTTACGCTAGTCAAGGACTTTTCTAGCCTCCCATGCTCTGCCAGGTGCACAAGAAGCTGGAAGGCAGGGGGACACAGCTAAAATTGTTGATCCAAACTGGCCAAAGGGCTATTCCATACCATATAACGTCATGCTCAGTATATTAATGGTAGGGAGCTGGCCAGGGGGGGATCACTGCTCGGGGACTGGNGGTGAGTGAGTGGCTGTGTGGTGTTTAGCTGCCTGCCAGGTTAAACCACAACACTGTGCCATCACCAAAGCCATTGATGAGGCCTTGTATCAACTCCCAAGGAACATTAATTTTAGCTGACTGTCACATTGATTCATTGACCACTACCCTCTGAGTTCAGCTTTCTGCACAGTTTTTCACCCACTTTGTAGTCTACCCATCTACAAGGGCCAAAACAGGGTCAAAGAGATCTGAAGGGCTTGAGAACTCTAATGCACCTTCTCAATAAGGAAAGAACAGACTTGCTGAAGGGCTCCCCTACACCTAGAAAACAATCTCCAGTGAATCATTTAAAAAGTAGGAGGAAGGGGTTCTGGCATTGAAGATACTAGGAACAAGGTAGCTCTAAATCTGACTCAGACCAGCAGCCAAGAATAATAATGAAAGACTTCTTACGATGCTAAGCAGTGCCAGAGTCACTTAGCAGTATGTTAAATACAAAATGGCTTAAAGCTTAAAAGAAAACATGACTGAAATTAAACAAAAACAATTGAACCTTTATTTTGAAAAGTATTAGTTTGCTGGAACAGAGTGACAAATTCTAATGAAAGTCCTTAATGATTTTACAGTGGGACAAATCATCTGTGAAAGTAAGGTGGTTATAAAAGACACTTACTGTGCAGTATGAATGCTAAATGAAATCAGACATCCCTATAATCAACATCAATAAAAGTACCATAACTAATTTTACTGCTTCAAAGAGCAGCATAATAAAATGTACCAAAAGAAAGAATCTATGGCCTAAAAATGTTGCTTACACATACACACACAGACATGTACGTGCATACACATATATACATTTTTCAATGTTGAGTAAAATGCTTACAAGGGTAAAATGATGCTATTTACTGAGATAGTCTTATCCTATTCATGGTTATTCCTTTTGACCTTGTGGGGGAAGAAAAGCACCCTTAAATAAACATGGAATAACTTTCAGTGTATTTGCGATGATATCCAGAAGTTAAGTAAATCTTACTCTTCATCCAAAAATGATGTCTTCAGATTGCATAGTCCAAGATCCAACCAAAGGTTTTCCAGGTTCAGTAGAGATCCACAGTATAGAGGAACTATACTTAACAATGGCATAAAAAGGAAATGGTGAAGAATAGATACATTGGAGCAAGAACTGACTTTTTTGTTCTGAGTTTGAGCAAAGGAATTTGAGCAAGTGATGCAGTGGGATTTCTAGGAGTTACTATGATACAAATCAAAAAACAGTCTATGAAGGAAAAGGATAAGCGGGTAGCTAAGGATTACCTTAGATAAATTCAGTATTTAAACTTCTGATTTTGAATCATGTCTCAACACTTAAATATTGTTTTGGATAAAAAACCCAATACTTTGGGGGGGGATTGTGTTTTGATTTTATCCAATAGACAAAGAAGATATTCTAGCTTCTGTTAGGATGCAAAAAACCACCTTCTGATTTTTCAAAACTACCGCTTTTTCTCTTATGCTATCTCAAGTCTGCATAAAAAGGTTTCTTCTTTCCTTCTTCTTTCCTCTCAAAATGCTGAAGGGCATTTTTCACGTTTTCTTCTGACAGCGACAAATGTATTCTCCTTTCAAATTAACTATCATGCCGAATTTAAAATTTTGGATGTTGTCTTGTCTCCCAAAATTTGCTTTGTATCCAGAAAGCACAGATATTTTATGATTTAATAAGGTACCATTTATCAAGTCATGAAATAGTTAAGTGCACATTCTCCAGGAAATTCCAGAATTACTTCACATCATTGGAGTGACAAGACTTGAGAGTCACAAAACTGCAGCCAGTGCTTGCCTTGGTGAGAACAGGTATATAACCTATGTTGGATGCTTCTGCAGGAGCATGAGAGCCGATCAGATTGGTCACTGCAAACATTTTGTTATGAAGGAAGTAAAAGAAGAGTGATCTTAGGGAGGGTGACAAGGATGCAAAAGTCTTGGCTTTACTCCTGATGGACTAAGGGTGAGAAAAATTGCTATAAGTTGCTACAGATGTATGTTAGCACACATTAAGTTGTTTGATCAATTGGGAAAAAGGTAGGGTAAGTAGTTCTACCTTGAGCCACAGTGGCTATTAAACACATCCCTGAAGAGATGTGTAATAGGCACATCCTTTAATCAAAACTTTATCTAGGCCACAATATAGCTGTAGCATTGCAGTGGTATCTTTAACATTAAAATTAAACCCCTGTTGAGAAAGAGGTGAATTTTTTTCTCCTTGTTTCCTCAATTACAGTTTTTTCTCTCCATAATCCCTTAACACCATTTGTTGCTAGTTGAACAAATATAGGAAATACAAATACAAATATGAACAGTGAATCCTTCATGTTTTCATATTTTTTGCTTTAAGAAACTTGTAACTTCTGAACCATTTCAGCATCCATTGGATTCACTGAATAGTGCAGAACAGGCTTTCTGAGGGAGGTATCCTGCTGTTGGCATCTCTCCAGGCCTCTTCAATGAAATACTAATTTTAAATAAATTTAATTACCCCCTTTAGAGTTTTGGCTTTTGCTAAATTTGTATAAATAATTTGGGCATCTAATTAGCTCCCACTTTGTATCACATAAAATAATTGGGACTGCTTTGTCAGGCAAAATATTCCTTTCAAAATGGATTACTCAAATGCAAGTCCTTGCTCTTAGTTCAAGAATTACATCACTTCCAGCTTCATCATCTCTTTTTCTAAAGCTGTCTGATGTTGATCAGTATGGACGCCTCCTCCTCTGCTGCTGGATACAGACACCATTGACTTACTAATATCTCAACAATATTGTTAATCCAGCTTCAGCTTTCCTATGTTTTCCATTCACCACTGCAGCATCTCAGTACCTCTCAATCTATAATACTCTTTTTCTGGAAGCTCTATGTTCTGCAAAGGAGAAAAGGGAAAAAGTAAAAAGGAACATATTTGATACGTTCCTTTTAAACTTGAATATTATGTTGATTGAAGAAGAGTAGGTCAAGTGAAACCACTGGAGGTTTGTTCCTTCCCACGTAACTCAGCTTCTTCAGTCAGAGAAGCTTGCAGAGCTTGGAAAGTGTGGGTAAGGAACATGTGGACCCATCCTAGGAAGATCTAGGAATTCAGAGCTCATGCAGAGGTTGAGAAACTGCTGAGAGGACCAGAGGCCTCTGGCAGCCTTAGCAGAGGTCAGGCAGCCAGGCCTCAAGCTGGTGCAGAGAGCCTTCCTGGGGACCGAACAGGGCAGAGTTTGTTGTGCCTAGGAAAACCACTGAGATGACTGACATCTGTACTGGAGCAAAGACCTGTTTGAAAATAATGTGGCTGGCAGGAGAAAATTCTTTATAAACCCTTCTTCATTTGTTTTGTGCCTGATATAGTCAGTTCAGGCTTAATTCAGTTGACATCAGTGTTTAGCTCCATTTGAGATGCTATATTTGAGATGTCACAAGACCTGCAGGATACCCATAGCCTTCTAGAGCAACAGGTGGGGCTAAGTAGAATACCCCAGAACATCTGAAATTAGGCAAGACACCTTGGCTATGCTCAGTTGCTTAGCTGCCTTTGTTGCTTAGGCAACTGAAACAAGACCTGGAGATTTCTCTGTTTAAAAAAGTCAATTATCTTAGTTTATGGTCTAGTAAAACCTCACTTTCTGGAGATTAAAAGCCTTTTATCTTGCTTTTTTTTTCCCCTTTTTTTTTTTTTTTTTCCCTTTTTTTTTTTTTTTTTTCCCTTTCCTCTGGGAATCTGATTATAAGGAGAAAGTCTAGGCAGGTCTGTCTTCAGGCACTAACCAACCATGAGTCTTTTTATGGTGAAAGCCAGAATTTTAGGCATCTATTTAGGCATCTAACATGATGATTAGAGCCTGGAGGTATTTTAATGATCATAATAGATACAAAAGGATTTAAGCGTTTATAGTGGTCACAGAGGAACTTCAAGGGTTTGATTCATTTTCTCTCACATAGACATCTACTGCCATTTTAAATGCTCTATGTTTTATCTATCACGGCTTCTAATTTCTTTTTCACAAGAGCACTTCTGCGAGAATATATGTTGTGTCATATCTATCTGATCTGTTCATCCTAAATGGCAATATTTATTTATTTCTATCAAGAGAAGCCAAAAGAGTGGGATTCTTGCAAATAAATGGAAGGGATCCAGACCCTGTAGCTTGCTGTTGCCTAAACTTCTGAGAGGTCTGCACTTCAGTTCATGTTCCTTAGGACTGTTCAGGTACTTTACGGTATGCAGTCACTAGATTAAAACACAGAAATAAACAAACTAGCATCCCAAAAGCAGAATTATGAGGAGAAAATCTTTGTTATTACCACCTCCTTATTAGATGAGTTTCTTATATCTGTGTAACACCTGGTGCATTACTGGTTACTGTAAAGAGATTACAAATAATTGCAACAGATTACTTCATATCCAACAACTTCTTCACTGTCAAACTGCCTACATTTTGAAGGCACCGCCTTCATGGAGTGAATATTTTTGTTGAAGTAAACTAATGACAAAGTTTACATGACAGCAATGAAAACTGTTAACATACTGGAAACAGGTACATATATCCTAACAAACTATCTTTCTCATATAGCCATGAAGGAGTCATCATTGTTCTAGGAAGATGAAGGTGATGGTTACCATTGCCAGACCTTTAAGTAGCATTTGCTGGCACAAGACAGGCATAAAGAACAATAAAACTTTAGTAGGGCTAATATGCGACTGTGCTGTAACATTTCACCTGGTACCACCCTATGGAAAAATAGATCTAAATAAGAATGTAGGAAAACAGGGAATGCACCAGAATCAAACAGGTATTTCTGACAGTGGCTAGAGCCAGATACTGCACTGTGGGCTAGAAAATGCCTGTAGTTGGCAATTAAGCAATAAAATACCCATGGTAAAATTCTTGCTAAGCCTAGACCATTAACAGCTGTCTTATGTCCCAGAGCCAAAGTAAAAATTTATATCCCCTAGGCATTTTTATCCCAGGCAGTGTAAGTATAGATATTCTCAGAGTAAGAGAATTTAGATAAATGTCAGCATTCATGCAGTACCTACAGTCTTTTAAAAAGATGAAATTTTTGCATTGTGATGTACTGAAATGTAAACTGTCAAATATTATATTCTATACAACCTCACACAGTCTCACCCTAATGAATACTGTCCTTCTTATTCCAATTCCCACATCTTCTCAATATTGACACACTAATAGTTAATCACAGAGCTTTTTATAGGTCAGTTTCCGCTGTATATTTTCCAGAGACTGGTGTCTCGAAATGAATAATCTGAGTCCTTTACTGTGTAATATACGAAAGGAGACTTTGGGTTTACTACATATCTCCTGGTCCTGTGATACTTAAGACTCTCAAGTTTGCAGTCATTCCTAGATATCATTATTTAGTATACTGTGTGTGTCACAAAGGAACCATGTCTTCATGTGCAAAGTCGTGGATCTTCCTGCCTCCTGAAATACCTACTCTTCTTAACCAAGTTTGTTCTGGCAGGTTTTCCTTTTCTTTCCCATATTTATTTTTCCTTCACAGATTTAACGAAGTGGTCTTGGAGAATTCTTGTTATGATATTTATAAGATGACTAACACTACAAGTAATGAATTGTTGAAGAAGGGTTTTTTAATTGAACAATATTTTGTGCATGTACAACAATAAGTACACTGTAATTTTAACTTCATGTGGAATTACAAGTGTAAAATTTATAGGTTCTCAATGGGAGGATTCAGGCAAAAAAAAGTTGTGCTTAATACAGAATTAGATCTGTGGAAGACTGTGTGCCATGCTGGCTTTAAAAACACTGAACTGATTTTTTTTCACCCAGGACATCTCTCTTGGTTGTATAACGTTGTGTTTTTGGTGGAATTTTTCAGAACTAGATAAGCCTAGAAAAATTTTCAGTCCTTTTAAAATAATTAGATTATGTTTAAATTTTCAGCTTTCCAGATCTTGATCTGAAAAAAAGAAATATATTACAAAATTAAGACTATGGACTCTTCAAGTGTCTATAATCTAAAGCTCTTGATATTTTTTTGACAATCTTCAAAAAAATGTATGTATAGAGGCAAATGCGGAAAGAGGACATCCCAAATGCTCTGAAGAAAATGCATCTCTGTAGTAAATGAAAGATTTCCACTGCCTTTAATGTTCAAATATTAAATGGACAATGCAAAATCCCCAGCATCAGTTCTCCCAAACTACATAAGTTTCAGAATTCACAGGCCTCACTAAAAAAATCATCCTCAGAATTGTCTCTTCCTTACAAAATAACATTGACACCTTAGGGATGGTCTTTTGTTTGCACCTGGGGTAAAATGTGTTGATTATGTTAGAAGATATATGCCACAGAAATAAAATGTATTATTCTGACTAAAAGTCCAATACTTTCCTTTTAAGAATGGTATAAAGGCAACATGACCTATAGGGCATTACTAAGGCATTGCAAAGTGTCATGGATATTTTGGGAACCATTGTCTGCTTTACAAGGCATTATATACTTCCTACTTACTCTCAAGATTTTTGCTTTAATTATATTGTAAACTCCTCAGTATTTCACTGTTAAGAGCTGGCCCAGTATAAGTAAAGTGTCTTTGTAAAACTGAATTCTTTGTTAAGAATTTAAGGCTACAGCATCCATTCCTGTTTGGTTTGATTATGACTAGATAATTAAACTGAGATATTAAACATAGGAAACATTATTTATTCCTTATATAAAAATTTAATTTCATGCATGAGAAGTTGCTTCTTCCCCTTTTTGTCCACTTCTCCATGTCTCACTAAAGCAGTAATTTTGTGTGGAGAGATTTTTAGATTACAGCAATTATTAAAGGCCCATACAGGTTGTTATTTTTATACATAATATGTTCCTCACAGATTATCTGTTGGCTTTAACCTGCCTGGCTTCCAACTGGTAAACCAGAAGACTCTGTTTATTGAGGAAAAAAAACAATGGAACAAACAAAAGTCTCTAATGGATGGAAAGCTGTTTATAGGAGAATGTCTCAGATTTGTGTCCATTTAGTCTAGAATGGCTTGAATTTTTCTTTTCAGTCCAGGATCTCATACCGAAGTGATTACACTACAGTGTACAACAAAAAAAATATCATGCAAAAAACTAGACCTACTGCCCAAGGGAGACAGTTAGTAGGCCCTGGAAAGGAGGGGATGCCCTTCACCTTCTTATTGCAGTACCTGAGCTACTTGAAACTTAGAGTGGTATGAAGTCTGTAAGGACTGTAGGATTAGGACTTTAACGAGAAGTTCATTAAGTTTGTTTTGATGAATTTAAATATGTGTAAAGTCCAGCTTTGCAGGGAACAGATGGAATCAAATAGGTAGATCTAATTATGTTCCTCCTGTATTTCTACATATATATATAGAATATATACTTTTTTTTCCCCTATTTTTTCTCTCAGTGGGTAGTACACACTGGAATTTGCTACAGAATGACCTAGAGTCACATTGTACAACAGAGCAAACAATGAACAGTAATGTTGTGTCTAGAGATAATAAATATAAAATTTATCTTGTCTAGCTTTAGCCATGTAAAAATTTAGCAACACATACAAACAAGCCCAGGTAGTCAATTAAGGGTAGCGACACTGCTATGGGGATTATCACCTCATCTAAACTGTCCTCAGGATGTGTCAATCTCTTTTCATCAACTAGAGAGGGGTCCAGGATAGCTAGCTTAGATTCAGCACACAGTTTTGGGAACTAAAGTTAAGTGAAATGAATCTTTTGAGACAACTGATTAATATTTTTGTGTGAGGGATAAACCATTATTGTGGGAGAAAGTACAGAAAAGCTGTAATTTGACTTGTAATTTCTTCCTGTGGATATGCCTTTGTGCACAGACAACTGGAAAGGAGTCCAGTTCAATAGTTTAATTTAAGTTCAAAGTACTTATTTGAATCAGCTGAATTTTATCCCACACAATCTGAATTTCTTTTACAATGAGGAAAGAAAGAAAGGACGGAAGGGGAATAGGGTAGGTAGAAGAAAGGTCATTGTGGAACAGGAAGCAGAGAGAAAGTCTCTGTAAGGTGAAAAAATACGCCCAAAGTTATTGGTGCATATCTGAAATAAAACAAACAACAATTGTTCCCCTTCCTCCCTTCCCCCCTGCAACCAAAAAAAAAAAAAAAAAACCAAAAAAAAAAAAGACAGAGCTGTTTTTCTGGAATAAGACCTAGGAGAGAAGCAGAATATTTAGAAACTTTGTTAAGGAGCAGAGCTCAGCTACATTACTTCTACTACCACACTTCTGAAGCATTATGCAGAGTTTCTGCATAGTTCCCCTGGGGGAGCTGCAGAGTTCAAACCCTCTGCACTGCATGTTAAATGGAAGGGTTAGTTTGAAGCATTTGATGTATCTGAAAGAAATAGATTTCCTTGCTGTGCTTTTACATTTGATGTGCAATGAAAGTGTTGAGAAGAGAATACAATCAATTGAAGGACTATGACATGGGGAAGGAAATTTTACATTAATTTTCCATTCAAATATGCACAAAGCAGAAAAAAGTTTGGAAAAAAAGATCAAGGAGACGTGATAATAGACTATGAATGTATTAAATAGGAAAAGCTCAGTTTGCAGGAGCTAAATCTTAAGGTATAGGATACAGCAGTGGCAGAGGAACGACAGCAAAAGACATCATTCTGACATGTACAAATCCACACAGCTTAGGAAATATTGTGAAGCAAATCCTTTTTGTAAAATGCTTTCAAAATGCCTGTCATGACAATGACAATTGAAAGACAGAAAGCTGTTCAACAGACAAAGAGGGAGAGCGATAAAGTACAATGAGGAGTGAGAAGGAGGTATAGGCGTGAGGAGAGAAGAGGATGCAGAGAAACAAGAAACCTTGGGGAGGAGTAGGGAAGTAAAAGGACAAAAATACGTTACAGCTGTAAGAGAAAAGGAAGGTAAAAATTATCAGAAAAATATGATCCTTCCACTTCACAGAGTTATGTTTTATTTTACTCAGAAGTTTTTGTGATTATAAATTAACATTAGGTATGATTCAAAAGGGATGTAATGTAGCCCAAGAACTTTAACTAGCATAAGCTACCTTTAGTGCCTTTGAGTTGGATTACTCTTTAATTTACATGCCGTGGATTAGGACGTACTGAACGTTGTATTGGGTACAGGCGATTAAACAATGGGACAGGTTGCCTGGACAGGTGGTCGAAGTCTCCATCCTTGGAGATGTTGAAAACCTAACTGGGCACAGCCCTGAGCAACCTGATCAAGTTGACCCTGCTGGAGCAGGGACGTTGAGCTAGACAATCTCCAGAGGTCCCTGCTAACCTCAACCATTCTGTGATTCTCTGAACATTCCACCTCATCAAGATGTGAAAAAAGCAGGAACTGCTAAAATCTGCCTTATTCTTTCTTGTTCCCAGTGAATTGTTATGGAGCTAGGTATTATAATTAGGATAGGTAGGCAGCAAATCATAGCTGTGCTTTGTTCTGTAGATTTATTTTTTTTTAAATGAAATAAAAAATGTAGTCCGTATTGAAGTTGTCACAAATTATATCATTTTTCTGCAAGATGACTGTTGCCTATTGAAAGCCTGGTAAGACATTATTTTCAATCATATTTCTCAGTTCATAAATGTAAGGAAACCATTCTTTTCACACGAATATATAGTTATTGTTTCCTTTTGAGATGATGTGTCAGATCAGAGTTTTTATTGTTTGCAAGGTATTCATTTTTCTTCTCTATTTTAGGGGGTTTTGATTTGGGTTTTAATTTTGAAAGGAAACCCACTGAGATATATGAATATATGAAGCAAATATCTCTAAATTATTATTTTTGGGCTAGTATTTAGTTTCATATTGATTTTATTCATCTGATGCTTAGCTTTATTCTGTTCTGCTTTGCTTTCTTTGAAATAAAAATGTATCTAAGGGTATAGCTCATTTATTTTCCTATGCTGGATTAAGACAAAAATGGTACATGCTTTTCAAGTAATTGGTTATAGAAAAAAAACCATGTGCCCTGTGTTTCTAGACTCATCCTCTCTTTCTTAACCTGCAGGCAAATACTATTCATATGAGGATTCTCTCATCAACAGAGATTGCTTTATCTCAGATGAACTTGTGGCTAGGTGTTTGTTTAAGCAGCAGGTGGTTGCACATTTGTTAAAGTGGACCATTTGTTGTATTAATAAGACAAACAGAGGTATCTATTCATTATGTGCAAGGTAATTCCAGTTCACGGCTACTGTTCAAATCCTGGCAGCCTTTGGGTTTGGAATGAAACCTGTAGCATATGCAATATATGAAATATGAAGAGAGAAAAATGATGGAAGAAGATGGACCATTTTGGTGTCATTAAACAAACATAATCCACTGCGAGAATAGTTTTCATACTTCGCCTTTTCCCATAATTATTCTATTTGTCTTTGATGTGGTTTCTGCATAGTCACAAAAGGAAAAAAAACCCACCTCCTCCAAAGGACTGGAAAATGCACTAAAATAGCCGTGTGGATTAGGTCAGTCCTTAATGTTTGCTTGCATCAGGAACAGTGTGACCAGCAGGAGTAGGGAAGTGATTGTGCCCCTGTACTCGGCACTGGTGAGGCTGCACCTCAAATACTGTGTTCAGTTTTGGGCCCCTCAGTACAAGAAGGCCACTGAGGTGCTGGAGCATGTCCAGAGAAGGGCAACAAAGCTGGTGAAGGGTCTAGAGAACAAGTCTTCTGGGGACCAGCTGAGGGAACTGGGGCTGTTTAGTTTGGAGAAGAGGAGGCTGAGGGGAGACCTTATCGCTCTGTACAACTGCCTGAAACGAGGTTGTAGTGAAGCGAGTCTTGGACTCTTTTCCCAAGAAACTAGCGATAGGACAAGCGGAAATGGCCTCAAGTTGCGTCAGGGGAGGTTTAGATTGGGTATCAGGAAAAATATCTTTATTGAAAGAGTGGTTAAGCATTGGAACAGGCTGCCCAGAGAGGTGGTGGAGTCGTCAACCCTGGAGGTGTTCAAAAAAGGTGTAGACGTGGCACTCCAGGGCCTGGTTTAGGAGGCATGGTGGTGTTGGATGATGGTTGGACTTGACGATCTTAGAGGTCTTTTCCAACCTAAATTATTCTATGATTCTGTGATTCTAAATGAAAGAACTGGGATGGAGCTGTGCTGAATGTAACAGGCCCTACTGAGATGTAGAGTATTACCTTGATCACATTGTTAAATTAGAGAAAGGGTTTCCTGGATTAGGGCTGGCATGGTTCTAGTTAGCTTAGAGAAGTCAGAGGAGTTTGAATCTGTCTTCACCCCCCTGTGTACACATTCATAAAAATGCATTTTTAATCGGGGTAGCCAGACAGAGGTGTAGCATAGCTACACAGTCATTATTCAAATTTCAGTACCCTGATATATTGAAAGATGTTAGTAGCCAAACAGAGCACAGGGCTTGCACAATGGAGTTAGGAAATTGCAGTTCTGTTTTTGCAACTGTGTGAGGTCCCAAAACTTTTGTACTCCTTGCTATTTTGATCCATTCTTATATAAAATATATGCAGATGATATCATAAGCCAAGAAAAGTTACTTAAAAAGCCATAGAAAATATTAATCCTCATAAATGCCCATTTTTCCACTGCCAGACTTATGAATCAACCACAATTTTAAGTTTTAAATTACCTTATTTCTGACTACTCAGACTAGTTTCACTTGACAAAAGATTGCTGGTAAAATGGGATTTTCAATCTCCCTCTTACATACTACATATTTGTTTGTAGACATTGACAAAAATTCTCTGGTCCAGGAAAAAAAAATGTTAGGTTTCTCAAAGTAATTTAGTTCTCATCAGATCTTGACAATTTGTCCTTAAAGGAACTGTGGGCTCGTCACAACAGGGCACAAACACGGACAAACAATAGCTGGCACAATTTATGATATACTTACCTCTAAATCTGCTCAAGTGCACATTTGTTTAGTTGTCTGTAGAAGAGCATAGGTATAAAGAATCATATTAAGAGATGCAGTTTTATTTGGCCATCAGTATAGACAGGAATGCCATGTACTTTTTAGCCTATGATTCCACGGTGTTTGTTAGTACACCTTCTCAGAGTCATCTTTCACCATAATTATTTTTTCTAGCCTCCTGTGGTGGTTTGACCCCGGCTGGACACCGGGTGCCACCAAGCCGCTCTATCACTCCCCTCCTTAGCAGGGCAGGGGGAGAACATGAGGTGGAAAGAAACCTCCTGGGTCAAGACAAAGGCAGTTTAATAAAACAAAGACCACGTGCGGAAACAAAAGGGAAAGGACAACACAGACCCCACTCCCCACCTCTCACCACAGCGACGCCCAGCCCCCTCCCAGGAAGCAGGGCCCAGCATGTGCCGCGGCTGCTCCCGAGGACACAGACACACGTCCCAAACCAGGAATGCCCCCCGCTTCCTCCTTCCTCCCAGGTTTTATCCCTGAGCAGNCCCAAACTCCTTTCTAATCTATATACTTTAGTATTTGTGTTGTATTGTAGGGAACAGGGAGCAGAAGGTAAGGAACGAGAGTCCAAGAGACGTCTGGAATTATGAAGCAGCTTAAGATTTTAAGATCATTATTACTGGGAATTGTTTAATTTTATCACGCGGTACTAACCCAGGGGAACAAAAAACCCACATCCCACTAACCACTCTGGAAACTTTTGAGCCTACGCAACATGGATAGGTTACATATTTTGTTAAATTACTGCAAGCTTTTAAAAAATTATCATTATACTTGTATGCTGGGTTAGGACAAAAATGGTACTTGCTTTTCAAGTAATTGGCTATAGAAAAAAAAAAAATCACCAAGAAATAAAACAAGGGAAAATATGTCTGTGCCTAATCAGCATACAAAAATTCACAATCAAATCAAATGATTCATTCAGCTGATGAAGATTCCAGAAGAAACTTTTATTCTCCTTCCTTCCCTTATACTGTGAATACTTTTATCCAGTTTTAAAGAGAATTAAAATTAAAATTAAAATTAACATCATCCACTCAAGATGATATTTTCTTAGTGAAGTTTTATTTATGGAACCTTTTAAAATTGATGAAATCCAATCCCATCAGAATTATGACCTTCACTCAAACTTATTTATTCAGCATCTGCATATTATCTGCAAAAACCTGAAGTCAGTTGTGGCACAGGAAAGATCCATTATTTTCAAATACTCACTAGCATAGGTAAAGGCTTACATTCTGGTCGTTATGATAGGAACATATATTAAAGATATTTTTGTAAAATCTGTAATTAAATTCCTCTATTCCTCTCCTCTCCCCTCGTCTATTTCCCCTCCCCTGTGTTTGCAATGAAGGGTGGAAGATTAGCCAGAGTGGAATTAATGATATGGAAAATCATGCAAAGTGGCAGTAGAAGGAGTGGAAACCATAAGGTTCTAATCACAGGGTTTCTCTTACTCCATAGCAGATGAAGGATGAGGCACATTAGATCAAAGGAAACAGAAAAGCAGAGAAACCAACAGAAAACCATGTTCCTCTTTCTCCAGCCCAAAGCAGAGCTCCAGCAGCAGCAGACCAGTCCACCCTGTGTAAGCACGCAGAAAAGTCTGTGAGACCGAGTGACTCTGGGC
Source organism: Fregata magnificens (assembly GCA_013389945.1). Classification (NCBI taxonomy): domain Eukaryota; kingdom Metazoa; phylum Chordata; class Aves; order Suliformes; family Fregatidae; genus Fregata; species Fregata magnificens. The sequence continues at coordinate 33,098 of WAAD01029582.1, forward strand.
TGACAGATGCCCAAGGGGACAACGGCATTTCCCACCATCTTGATGGCCATCTGGATATGTGAAGTTATCCTCAAACTCTTTCTTTATATAAAAAAATATAAATAGGCTAAGTAATTAATTTCTTCAAGTAACTTGTTTTTCCGTGTATTTCGTGGAAATAACCATTTCCAAGAAGCCAAAATTAATCATGATATGGAAGCTAAATAATGTATTTCAGGGCCTTATAAATGTCTAGGCATGTCTAGGCTGCTGAACAAAAGAGAGCCAGGGCGTAAATGTAAGCACTTGATCCCCAGTCATCCACCACAATTAACCGTCAGCTCACTCCCTCAGACTGCTCCAATGAACTCTCTCAAAGACAAATCCTGAGCATGCTTCCAGACATCATTCACTTCAGAGATTGCTCCTGAAAGCAGTATGAATAATCCTGAACTGGATTTGGTTCCCTTTTCCCTATAGAGTTCTCCAATGCTACTCCAGCATTCTTTGCACAACCTTATATCCTAGGATACTTAACACATACCTTCAGCTTCATGCAATAAAAACACCGGTCCTGTATGATGCAACGCAGGCCTCTCATTATTTTTGACAATCTGAACTGGAAAAAATACACAAAAAATCGTACTTTAGTTCTTCAGGAGCATGGCTTGGGTCAGAAGAGACACAGCGACAATTACTGACTGGTGTGGAGGCTGCCAGTTTTCTCTATAGGGAATAGGCATGAGAAGAGTGTGAACATGAGGCAGTCTGGGTCACCTGGCCTCAGGAGCAGGGAACAGACTGTTCCTCTTCTATTTAGCAGAATAAGACACTGCTGGGTGATGATTTTCTCTCTCCTCACTGATAAACACCTGCCAGAGACATCAGTAAATTCCTCAAGCTAGAGTACCATATTATTTTGCTATGTCGCGAAATAGTTATGTTAGGCTGCTATACCATCTAAGTTATTCTGTTACAAGATAAGTGGAAGGCAATGCTGTTTGAATTTTACAGATACATTCTCAATAATGCAATGCTTTGTGAAGTAATCTTTCTGCTTACCTAGTTACTCCATTGTTTTTCATTTATATTTTTGCTGTTTTCCTCCTCCAATGGATTGTTTGCCTCCTTAGATTCTCCCCTCCTGTACAGTGAAGAAAAACTTCCAAGGTGCTCACCTCTGTCTCCATGTACCCATGCTCTGAAGCCTCGGACAGCTGATATTACATTATTTTAAAAGATACCAGCAATCAGTTACTTCTAACTTCTTTGAAAAGACATCTGGGCTCACCTCTGAAATTTGGCCAAGCAGTGTGATCCTTGAAAAGCTGTGTCCTTCAGTTTACATAGTCCAGATAGAGAACTTGTAATACAGGCACAACAAAACAAATATAATTGTGCTTTTGATGGCTAATCTTATGTTGTTCAGAGAAAAGTCCTTTGGCCTAGCATATGCTGCATTTCCCTTTACAGCCTAGAACCAACATGAATAAACAACCTTCACCCTGTTCATCCTTTGAGGATACTAAGCAGATCTTCCCTCTATGCCGGACGTCTCCCTTGGTGACACCTGCCTCTCCATCTGCAAATTTTTGGAGAACACAATCACATGAAACACACTACTTGGCTACATACTGGCATTTTATGGAGACTTTTTACATTATGTTTACATCATAGTTTTCAATAATGTGAAGACCTTATTGCGGGCTCACTACAAGTGCACAGGAGGTGTAGGGCAAAGTCCTCTGTGAAGCTCATGTTACAGGTAGAACAGTTTTAATATAGATGGCATCAAGCCACCCCAAAAGTTGTTAAAAGTGAGAGAGGATGCACCATGGGATGACACAGTTTGCAAATTCTTATCATCTACAAGTGGGATTTGTTCCTTACAGTGAAAATTAGAGTGGCCAAAGGATTTCTTCAAATTGCCAGCGTGATTCAATCCCAGATTTGTCTGAGAGCAGAATTCAGTAAAAATGCTGTTCCCTTCTTCCAGCTGTACAGATCAGAGCAAGTCACCAAACGTGGTGTCATTGATCTACACAGATGTCACTACAGAGAATAATTCCTTCCTGAAGGAATGATCTCAAAGTACATGAGTGTTTTGCTGAGATTGCCTCTATTCTGCAACCATCATTTACCCATGCAGTCAGTCCAGATTTGACCTGGAAATCTCTGAGTCCCACCCTGCTATTTTTGTAGTCAGTTTTCAAACTGTATTTTTGTAGGTTTTTTCAAAGATTACTGTCATTTTAACAAGTCATTTCAGACTTTCACCAATAACTTGTCTATTTCAAACGTGCTTTTGATTTAGGGGTTTATATTTTCAACATTGTTAGAGACATTGGTTATTTCAACTAATCAAGAATTTTATTCCTTAGTTTCCAATTACCTTTTCTTTTGTACTGCTAGAGATTATGAAATAGTGCTCATTAACATGTCAATTACAAGTCCATGCTAAGAGCTTATTTGAGCCATGAACGTCACAACACTTAGTTTAAAAATCAGTAGTGAATATGAAATAATAATAAAAAACAGTTAAATATGAACGTTGAAAGGAACCAGATTAGATGAGTACACTTTTTTAACACCTAGAACATCCTGAACCTAAATTTTTTGTGATTTTTGCTTTTCTGAATGGTTGTAGGTCCTCTGCTATTAATTTCTGCATTGACCACTTTGCAAAACTTTCTAATTATCTCTGACATAAAGTAATACTCCAAAATCCAAAATTTGCATTGTATCAAGAATGGATGGGAGTGCAGGTTGATTGATTTAGTTGTAATTCATGGAAGTTGAACTCCCTCTGAATAGTTGTATGTAACAATTATTTATTAGCAAGTGTAGAGCAAGTTCAGACTAGGTAGCCTAGTACTAATTACAGTTTCGTTCTGAGATGAGTCTGTGATTTTAAAATCAATGTGCTAGTCAGTGAAGCTCAACAAAAAGAAATTTCTTTTTCTTTTCATTAATTTACAGCATCTGACAAGAATAAGAGCATAGGTATTACTTTTGAAATTATTTCTGCTGTCAAAAGCAGATCTTTGCCTGTAAGAAGTTGATGGTATCCTACTTTTCATTGAATGCATTTCTATTGGTCTACCTTAATCTTCAGCAGCAAAGTGAATTACCCTTGGATACAGTCAGTGTAAAATAATATTCTTACAGCATTCTTCCTCTTTTTTTCACCCATTTTAGAATCACAGAATCATAGAATAATTTAGGTTGGAAAAGACCTTTAAGATTATCGAGTCCAACCATGAACCTAACACTGCCAAGTCCACCTCTAAACCATGTCCCTAAGCACCACATCTACATGGCTTTTAAATACCTCCAAGGAGCGTTACTCAGCCACTTCCCTGGGCAGTCTGTTCCAATGCTTGACAACCCTTTTGGTGAAGAAATTTTTCCTGATAACCAATCTAAACCTCCCCTGGTGCAACTTGAGACCATTTCCTCTTGTCCTATCACTTGTTACTTGGGAAAAGTGACTGACACCCACCTCGCTACAACCTCCTTTCAGGTAGTTGTAGAGAGCAATAAGGTCTCCCCTCAGCCTCCTCTTCTCCAAACTAAAGAGCCCCAGTTCCCTCAGCCGGTCCTCAGAAGACTTGTTCTCTAGACCCTTCACCAGCTTTGTTGCCCTTCTCTGGACA
>WAAD01029582.1:36864-49165 GCA_013389945.1 Fregata magnificens
CTGCAAACTGACTGAGGGTGCACTCAATCCCCTCATCCAGACCATTGATAAAGACATTAAACAAGACTGGCCCCATTACTGAGCCCTGGGGAACACCACCTGTAACCAGCTGCCAACTGGATTTAAATCCATTCACCACCACTCTTTGGGCATGGCCATCGAGCCAGTTTTTTACCCAGCGAAGAGTATGTCCGTCCAAGCCGTGAGCAGCCAGTTTCTCCAGCAGAATGCTGTGGGAAACAGTGTCAAAGGCTTTACAAACACTAGGTAGACAACATTCACAGCCTTTCCCTCATCCACTAAGTGGGTTACCTTGTCATAGAAGGAGATCAGGTTAGTCAAGCAGGACCCGATTTTCATAAAGCCATGCTGACTGGGCCTGATCACCTGATTGTCCTGTATGTGCCGTGTGATGGCACTCAAGATGACCTGCTCCATAACCTTCCCTGGCACCGAGGTCAGACTGACTGGCCTGTAGTTTCCCGGATCCTCCTTCTGGCCCTTCTTGCAGGTGAGTGTCACATTCGCTAGCTGCCAGTCAACTGGAATCTCCCTAGTTAGCCAGGACTGCTGATAATGGATTGAAAGTGGCTTGGTGAGCACTTCTGCCAGCTCCCTCAGTACCCTTGGGTGGATCCCCTCCAACCACATACACTTATGAGAGTCTAAGTGGTGTAGCAGTTCGCTAACCATTTCCCCTTGGATTATGGGAGCTTCATTCTGCTCCCTGTCCCTGTATTGCAGCTCAGGGGGCTAGGTACCTGCAGAACAACTGGTCTTACTATTAAAGACTGAGGCAAAGAAGGCATTAAGTACCTCAGCCTTTTCCTCACCCTTTGCCACTACGTTTCCCCACGCACCCAATAAAGGATGAAGAATCTTCTTAGCCCTCCTTTTGTTGCTAATGGATTTGTAGAAACATTTTTTATTGTCTTTTACAGCAGTAACCAGATTAAGTTCTAGTTGGACTTTGGCCCTTCTAACTTTCTCCTTGCGTAACCACATGACATCCTTGTAGTCCTCCCGAGTTGCCTGCTCCTTCTTCCAAAAGTGGTAAACTCTCCTCTTTTTCCAGAGTTCTAGCCAAAGCTATCTGTTCAGGCAGGCTGCTCTTCTTCCCTGCCAAATTGTCTTTCAGCACATGGGGACAGCCTGCTTTTGTGCATTTCAGACTTCCTTCTTGAAGAATGTCCAGCCTTCCTGGACTCCTTTGCCCTTCAGGGCTTCCTCCCAGGGGACTCTGTCGATCAGTTTCCTAAACAGGCCAAAGTCTGCCCTCCAGAAGTCCAAGGTAGCAGTTCTGCTGATCCCACTCCTTACTTCTCCAAGAATTGAAAACTCTATCATTTTGTGATCGCTATGCCCAAGATGGCCTCCAACCACCACATCACCCACAAGTCCTTCTCTNGGCTACCCCACCACCTCTCCTTCCTTGACTACCCCTTCTGAAGAGTTTGTAGCCATCCATCGCAGCACTCCAGTTGTGCAAGTCATCCCACCATGTTTCTATGATGGCAACTCTATCCTAGTTTTCCAGCTACACAGTGGCTTCCAGCTCCTCCTGTTTGTTGCCCATGCTGCGTGCATTGGTGTAGATGTACTTCAGTTGGGCTACTGATCCCGTCACCTTTCTTGGGGGAGAAAGCCTAATTCCTATGTGACCATTCCCAGGGGCTTCTGTGGTTTCTAATACATCAAAAACCTTTGCGTCTTTGCTGCTGCATGGACCTCTATCCCCTACCTCCACTGAGAAGGCAGACCGAAGGACCTCACCAGCACACCATCCCTCAAACACTGGCATGCCACCCCCAGGCTTATCTCTAGTGAGCTTGGTTTTATCCCTTTCCCCCTTCAAATCTAGTTTAAAGCTCTTTCAATGAGCCCTGCTAACTCCTGTGCAAAGATCCTTTTCCCCCTTTGAGACAGGTGTACCTTGTCTGTCACCAGCAGGCCTGGTGTCATGTAGACCAACCCATGATCAAAAACCCCAAAATTCTGCTGGTGAGACCAGGCTCAGAGCCAGGTATTGATCTGCTGGCTCTTCCTGTTTCTTCCCTCATCATTCCCTGCAACTGGAAGGATAGAGGAGAACACTACTTGTGCTCCTGATCCCTTAACCAGTCGTCCCAAGGCCCTGAAGTCTCTCTTGATTGCCCTTGGACTTCTAGTTGCAACTTCATCACTGCCTACTTGAAAAATCAATAATGGAGAATAATCTGAGGGCTGTACCAGGGTAAGAAGATTCCTCTTTGCATCTTTAACCCAGGCTCCAGGGAGGCAGCAGACTTCCCAAAGAAGTGGGTCCCGTCTGGATATTGGGCCTTCTGTTCCTTTCATAAGGGAGTCTCCTATGACAACGACCCATCTTTTTTTCTTTATGGATGCAGTTTTGACACAGGGTGTAGGCAGACTTAACCTTGACAATACCTGATGAACCATCGTCCTCATTGTTGTTTGATCCCAGTTGCAGAGCCTTATACCTACTGTGCAAGGGCACCTGGGAGGGTGGGGTAGTCACAGAGGAGATGTGCCTGCTGTGCCAGGCAGGAACTTGTCACCATTGCCCCCTATTCCCTAAGTCACCGTGTTCAGGCAGGCGGAGAGAGTATAGGGAATCCTCCATATCATGCGTCCTGTCTGCCTGACAGGCCTGTCTCAGGGAAGGTAAGTTGTGATTCCAGTAGTCTCTCTCTCTCTCGCACTCCCTGATACTCCTCAACCTACTGACCTCCTCCTGGAGGTCTGTCAGTGAGTAGAGGAACTCCTCTACCTGGGCACACCTCCCACAGGTGTGCTCACTGCTGCTGTCCCGTACTGGCATAGGAGTAGGGCACACCCTGCAGCCTGACACCTGGGTGGCAGCGTCTTCCTGCCGGAGATCTGTCTGGGAAGCTGTGTCAGTCATGGTGGGCACAGAGCTTAGAGAGGCCATGGCTTTCTTCACAGTGGATAGCATTGCTCCCTGGTCAAGTTGGCAGAACTTCAGCACCCTTCCTGCACGCCCTTCCACGCGAACTGCCACACAAACTGCTGTGCCATGCCCCTGTTGACGCACCATGCCTGTTTTCCCGCCCTGTTCGCAACGCTCCTGGTCGCCAGCGCTCCCTAAGGACTTCTTTTATACATGTGGCCCCGCCAAGGTCTCATCAGCCGCTGTTGCGCAAGCTGCAGGCTCCTGGTGGCTCTCTCGGCTCCCCCTGAGGTTCCGCCCATTTGGGATATGCCTCTGTGCACCACGTACGTTAGAGTGCTCCACTGCAGATCACGCTGGCACTGGAGCTGCTCGCCTCGGCGACTGAGAAACGCTACGGAAAGGAGGGCCTTTGCAATGGAGAATCAGGCCCCAGGACTCCTGTTCCTAGAAGAGACACTCTTGCATGAAAAAAGAAAATACGCAACTGGATATAATTTTAAGTGTGTTTAGTGAATTTATTTTCTGCTGGAAAGAAATAAAAGAGAAAGGAGAAAAGCATAGTATACGGAGATATAATGGTAAGATTAGAATTTGGCTTTTACTGTTTATGCTTGTATATGCTATGAGCTTTTCAGAGGAGAGAGTGTTGCTGCTTACTAAAGATAGAATAGATAAGGAGAGCAGAGGTTTTTTCATACATGATTGTTTGTCTAGTTAAGGCTCTCCAGACAGGAGAATGTCTTGGGGTGAAACCAAGAATGTGCTTTTACTCATATGCCAATAGATATCAATTATTCAGCAGTTAGAAATTCTCGGAGTCAAACAACCTTAAGTCTGGAGCCCAAATAATGAAAGCTTTAGAGCTGTAAGACTGAATTCAAATGACTAGTTTAATATTTACTTGTAAAATTTCAGAACAGCAAGCTTGCTGATGCGGTAGGTTAATGTACTACCTTTTAATTCCTTACAACCTCAATTCATGACTGGATCACAAGTGAAAATGAGACTCATAATTTTAGGCTAGTCAAGCCTAAATTTTTTCTCTGGTTTTTCATACCAGCCAATGTGAAAGGATTAGCAGTCTTTCTTCAGAAGAAGTCCAGGACTAGAGAGATGCATGCCAAGCCAGGTATGAAGTGAATTGCCAGAAGTTCTCTGGAGATATGTGCACACCTGCTCTTGTTACCTCAGGTTCAAGGCAGGATTATTAGCATCTCAATTTCCTGAGCATTATATTAACTCATACATTATTGAGAAAAGAAGAAAAGATGCACATATGTAGAGGGGTTTGAATCTCTTCCACGCTACTTAGCAATACTGACGAGCTGCCTGGAACAATAGAGAACAGATTAGAATAAGAAAATAAGGAGACATATAAAGTTTCAAAAAGCTGTCAGGAATGAGAAGAGAAAATACATTTATAAGACATAGGAGTAGAGAACCAGAGCATATACCAAGCTTGGAGCTGTGACAAGTTACATTAGCTGCAAAATAGGTCAATTTGGTCAAGTCTAAGGTTTGCTGAAATACTTCTAAAGTAATACAATTCGCAAAAAGAATTTGCTGCTTATTTCGTATGTTCTTTATTTTTATTAATTTTTTCCCCTTTTTATTCTTTCCTTCCAATGCTGAACTTAGTTGTGGAAATATCTGGAATTTAATGAAAAGGAAGTTTAGAAAGGAAATGTAAATTCAATAAGCCTGTTTGAAATGCATGTCTTGAAAAAAAAGAAAGTATTTTATCTCAAAGACTGTAATCTAAAAGTTTAAACATATCAGGGATGGTATGCCATTCACTTTATCTAGTAAAACACATAAGAAGTACTAATGATTCTACATAAATTGGATGATGCCACTTTTCACTGATAGTGCTCCACATCACATAAAAGAGAACGTATTTCTTTCTTAAAAAAAAGAAGATGAAAAAAGATTTCACCCTGATAATCCTCCAATTTTTTCTCTTCAGGCTGAACAAATAATGCTACCTGTAGTTAAAAGCCATCTTCTTTATTATTTATTTATTTGTATGACTGTATTTGACAGGAGCATTTAATAATCTGGGATCTGATTAAGTGCTAAGGAAACACAAAATTGAAATATAGCCCAAGCACTACCAAGATCAATAGATTGATGCAAAGAGAGAAGGACAAGGAAAGAAAGAGGCACTGTACAGGTCACAGTCAAGCAGGAACCGAGGTATTTAAAGTTTTCTGAAGAAGGTTAATATGTTAAAATCTATAGTTTATCTTTCATGTAACTACTCAGTTATTAGAATGGAACAGGCCAGAGATGACATAAACCACGTACACTCTACAAACTGCAATTACTTGTTCTTTCCTGTTGAGGTAGGTTTTTTGGTCTGTGTTTTCTCAGGAAACCTTCCCAGACACGTTCTACTATTGGACTTGTTCATCTGACAATTGTGAGATGATTCTATAGTAAAATTTTAGGATACTTCTCTCTTAATAATCCTAAACTGTAGAGGACAATATGAGGTTTGATTTGTCATATTTGTGGTCATAATCCAAACAGAACAATAGAATGAAAGAAACAATGGCTGCCTGGGGCATACAGTTATAGGTACCTGATTAAAGGCAGAATAGAGATTTTGGAAATATGGCTTAGCTGTAATTTAACAGAATTTAGATGTTCATGTTCATAAATAATACTAATGGCACTCAGCCATTAGTAGATACAGAGGAAACATTTCTTTTAAATTAGAAATCAAATTGTCTTGGAATTACTACATTGAATTTCTTGTTTGTTACTAAATGAAAGGAAGCTTTTATTTTCTTAATACACATTGGTGGATCTTGTTGACAAGAACTGTAGAGAACTTTGCAAACAGAAGCAAGAAAGGAAGTACCAGGAAAAAAACCAAACCCCCAAAAAACTATAGAGTAATATGGGTATGTGTTAATCTGAGAGTCTAGCTGATTTTTCACTTCTCCTTATTTTATTTTTAAGTACATTTTGAAACCTTGATAAAAGACCAGAAAAAAAAGACTGTATGGCTTGGGACAAAGTTCTTTTCCCAGAAACACAGGAATCTGAACACCTCATTTGTTCTTCTTTCTAGTGGTATCAAAGCAGATTAAAAAAAACCCCAAAACTTATGAATAAAATAAAAATATTTGTATTCAAAAAGTGCCTAAAAATATTAAATATTTTTAGCAACATAAAATCTTTCTTACTCTCAAATGGCCTGTGAGATATTTCAAATTTACCTTCTCATTATGCCAAAACTTTAAGCATTGTTTTTCTCAGATAAATCAATTTTAATCATTCAGAATAGACACGTATTTTTTTATTTCTGCAGCTTTTCTTTTTTTTTTTCCCCCAGGAGAGTTTTTTGCACAGAGCTTTCTGAGACATAAAACTTTGAATCCATAATGAAGTGTCATTTCTGTAAAGTTATACCTGCATTTGAGAGTTGAGGACACCCAAGCTATTGTCTACATCTTCCTGTTTCAGGAAAAGTTCATGGATGGAGCTTTCACTATTTATGTAAACCCTTGAGGGTCATATGTTCAACTATTTGAAACAAGTATAATTTTGTTCAGTGAACTCACAGTAAAATATAAAATGGGACAATTTAGCTGGAGTACTTGCATAACATTTTTTATACTACAGATTTTCATTTTTTGATGTCCCAAAGAGGTGACTTCAGTCTGGAAAAAGCTGCCCTGTGCACAACTACTTGCAAAGTGAGGACTGAAAAAAGAAGAACCTTTTAAGAGACAGGTTGGAGGAGACACCAGAGGAAAGTGAGAACTAAGAGAGTGTAGGCTCACAAAATCCAAAGATTACATTTAGAGAAATGTGTGAATTAAGGAATTAAAAAAACCCCACCCAACCTGTAGAATGAGAATTCTTATAACTGCACTGAAGTTTTCTTACAAGAGGAGTTATTAAGAGACTGATAAGCAAGGGATGTAGGATGGAGTCACAGAAAAAGAGTTCAAGACATAAACTGTGTATACCTAGTTGGTGATTGAGATAAAGAGAAAATTGGTAGCGTTGCAGGAGGTGGGATTTTTTTTCTAGGGAAAAAAAAAAGAGCAAATATTACTTTTGGTAAAGTTTTAGATCCTGAGCTGGGCACATTACTGGGATTCTGCTGATATCCTGGGGGAGCTACTCCTACTTTATGCTAGTATGCGTGGAGAAGCAGACTTCCTACCAGATCCTTCTGCTGCTATTGTTGTAGTGTCTCTGTAGTCTCAGTGCTAGCGATTCCAAACGTATAGGATGAGAAGACACTAATGAGAAACTGTAGAGATGAATTAAAAAGCCCATGAAGTTCTATTTATGCACATAAGAATATGGATTTTTTAATGAAGTACTCAGAAGTAACAAAACTAGTGATAAGTTTTATGTTCTACCATAAAAATAGATATCTCAGCCTTTCACTAAAATAAAATTTCCATTTCTGTTTCTGATGGATCATGTGATTTTACACCACTGAACTTGTCAATTATAAGGGGATTCCTGTTACATTGTGCAACAGACTAATTTTCAGTTTCCACATTTGAATAAAGAGAATAAAATAAATGCAGTATTTTTAGTGAGGGATATATTTAATACTACCCTAAGAGTTTAATGTCAATAGTAGTTTCATGGTGCATAGGTAGAATATGGGTCAGAAGAATAAAAGAAATTAAATTTATCATGCTAATATCACCTGTACATCTGAGATATAGGTATGTTTATATAAATATGTTTAAAATCTTTAAAGCTATAATAAGGAGTTCAATCAATAGCTCATATCCACTTCTTTGAAATACTTACCTCATCACACAAAACTGTTTTGATTGCCTAAACCATACACATATACAGAAACCTGTGCCAAGGAAATACTAACGAAAGGGTTCCCAACAGACTCTGAATTTGATCTAAGAAGATGAACTGCTATTGTCATAGCTGAACAAACCATATTTCTCCAAAGTATCCTATCATGTGTTGTCCTTGTCATGGCTCTCAGAAACTCTTGATGAGCTTCTCTTTCCAAGAGGTGTAAAGTTTGTAGGAACAGGCAACAGAAAAACCAGGCAGTCTTTCAGACACAGAAGCCATCTGAAACAAAGGCAGTGGAAAAGAGAAGGAGAAAACTTCAAGAAAAATCTAGGTTGGGAACAATATTCTAACTTCATTATGTTAATTAGTGAGAGTGTAGAGAGAAAAGAGCAGTTAGCACCATGGCACAGTGGGGGAAGTTAGCAAGGGGGGCAGTGATAAGGTCATTAGCTCTTGTGCAATAGGGAGAAGAGAGAAGCGCTTATTGCCTGTGAAACAGCAATGCATTAGCAGGAGCTGAGATGTGGGGTAAATTTCAGGGGGCCATAAAACTAATGTTCTAAGAGTCCAATTTTTGTGTAGAGAAGCGTATAACACAAGTCTGTAAGTATTTCTTTCATTGTCTGGTTACATGTGTGCGTAAGCAAATACCTTTACATTGACCATGGAATAGAAACAAGATTTTTAAACACAGTTTTTATACAGTGAGTATATCACTGCATTACCACATAATGAGATTCCATACAACAGATGGTCTATATTTCACAGGGAATATATTGTCTCCACCAGATTACTACAAGTTACTTTCAAAACAAGTTTAACTCCCATTAATGAAACTGATTTAGTACATTTTGTATTTACGCTCTTTTTGGAAGACTCAACAGATTTAAATGGCTGAGTCATAATAAGTCTAAGCGTTAAAACTTTATGATCTGCCTTGGGTGATAAAGTTAAGGAGTCTACAAAGTAAATGACATCTACAGCCACTCTAGCACTCAGCTAATACTATGAACATATTTGGGGGCATGGCATCATTTCCCAGAATTTGACACAGAACCACAAAGTTCTCTGGGAGACCACAATCAGCTGTTTATTAGTGTCAGAACAGTGTATAACAATGTGACTTTGTTTATTCCAGAAGTGCCTTTGTACTGTACAAGTATTGCATAGTGTTATTTGACAATGAAGAACCTAATATTTTGCTTGACTAGAGCTACAGAACTTTCAAATCAAAGTACTTTGCTCTTGAAAAATGAAAGAAAAGGAATGTGAATGATTCTGTTCTAATGAAGTGCAGGGCTTCTCTTGGGAATAAAAATATGATAATTCATATAACTGAAGCATTCCATGTAAATTGTCAGCTATTCAAATTAAAGAAGTAACTAATGAATAACTGCATGCAAGATTGCATGGTGATTAGCAGTACAATATTTAATATCAACTGATGTTATCAATCATTTCCCACTGTAATTACCCAAGGTGTTGAACAGAAAATTGCTTTTAAAGTACATTTCAATAAATGAAGTATTAATTATTACAGGTAACTTGTAAAACAGACTGTTGCCACATAGTCAGAAGTGGGCAAAAAACCTTATGAATATTTTTAAGATTTTCTTTTTCTGTACTGAAATGAAACAAATGTTTTCTGAAAAATTCATGTGCAAAGTGAGTGAGAAATAAAAAGAAAAACAGCCCTTAAACTCACCAGGCACCTGATAATTAGTGAACTTGTCAACGACGTACAAAAATTATCTCCATGGTCAGCCACAGGCGCATGGCCTAAACAGCATAATGTTCACTATCAGAGATAGAAATGCAAACACCAGTTGAGAGATTACAAGTCCATTGGCCTTTATGTTTGGCAAGGTAACGTTTAAACACATTAAAAAAAGTGTTATGTTCTCACCTAAATGAATGCATTTATGTATTTATTTATTTATTTATACAATCTGTGATAATGCTATTCTCTGATTATGTTATGCAGTTAGCGAATGCTAACACGCTTTTTGAAAAGATGAAAGAGCACCCACAGTAACAAGAGAGGGGCTACTTTTCATCATGTATCAGTAAAATGAGGAAGTACTTTTCTTGGAGTCTATGAAATTATACTGATGTAAGACTATTTGTGTGATGCCTCTTAATTTCATCTTTTGCAGGTGTTCCATTTGATTGAGTTAATCATTAATTAGAGCTGGGACTTGAATCTGAGTTTCTTTTATCTCCGTTGTATGTAAGTGACCACCAGATTAATAGATATTCTGAACTGGCAAAGTGGTGAGGGATATATTTATTATTGGTTTTTAATAGAAATTTCATCCTGGAGTTAAGAGATTTTTCACAATATAAATTAAAACCAAACAGATAGTTTTGCTTTAAGTTCCAGATTTGACAACCATCTCTACATAAATCATTTTCTATAGATTTTATATTAACAGTAGGTAGGGGTGAGGTGGGGAGGAGACCTCTGAATCAGTAGAAAATCCCTTTGCTGATTAATTTGTGTTTCATGACATTTTTACAGAGTATGAAAGTTAATTTGACTCCATGTCCTTGGAATGTGCTATAAGTCTCTCAAACTAATTTATCTTTTAATTGCTATCACAGAATCACAGAACGGCTGAGGTTGGAAGGGACCTCTGGAGGTCATCTTGCCCAACACTCCCGCTCAAGCAGGGCCATCCAGAGCCAGTTGCCCTGGACTGTGTCCAGAGGGTTGTACATTTTTTCATTTATTTCTTCATATAGTTTTGATTCTCTACTTCTTTGAAATAAATCCAGGTGGTTTTAAGTGTTTGGATTTTTTAATTATTAACTTATTTTTTCTTCCTCATGAATTCCAAGACCAGACTAACTATTATGAATTAAAGGTACTGAAACGGAAGAAAATATGCAGATTTTAATTTGGTCCTTAAATTAGGTGAGATTAATATATTTTGTTGTGTTTGAGAAACAAGTTNATCATGCTTTACTATGTGTCTTGTTGCATTTCTTTTAAAGATCTGGAACTGTAGTTGTGGGAATAGGAGGGACACTAATGTTGACTGTCTTCAGATATCTAACTCAAACCATGCCTAAGCGAAGAGGTAAGTGTTCTCGTATTTCTTACATGCTCCCTGGAGAGGACAGCTAGAGGGAGTTTCAGAACAGAAGCCTAACTCACGAATTGTTGTCGGAGAAGCTTTTTTCTTTCTCTGTGGACTAGAGAGAGAGCTTAAGAAGGCTACCCTTCTAATATGCAGATTTTAATTTGGTCCTTAAATTAGGTAAGATTAATATATTTTGTTGTGTTTGAGAAACAAGTTTGTGGTTAGGGCAGTGTGAAAGGATCAATTTATGCCTGGCTCATTCACTGCAATGACTGAAGTTTAAAAAAAAACAAAAACAGCATATGTTAAGGATCCCTGGAAGCCTGATGTCATGTAAAGGAGATATCTAGTTCTGGAGTCTGCAGGAGAGAAGCTACAGTTTACTCAGACTTGCAGTAAAGGTATTTTGGGCTTTTTTTTGGTGTAGTGTTTTGCTACACTTTCCCTAAGCAGTCTGTTTCCAGAGGATCTTCTTTTCCAATTTAAGCACACAGGCTTTTCATGAAGTGCTCAGAAATATATATTCAGAAGATTGTCAGCTGAGCAGGAAGCCAGCTAAGCTAGCCAGGACTAGAGCGGGACGTGAAATAACAGGGAGAGTGCAGTGATTTAAGCAAGTGTTCCTTGTTCAGACCCAGGACTATACAACTTTCTTACTTACAAGTCTCAGCTGAGAATCCTTTCCTGCAGTTAGGCATATAAACTAAATTGTTCACTACAGCAAGTCATGCCATAGTAGCTGGACAGCAGTCTTTATCCTGATGCAAGGATTGGCAGAAAGCAGAAGTGTGACAGGTTGTGGTTATGCTGGTACATTTAAAAGACAAAACAAAACAAACAAAACAAAACTACCAAAACGAAAGGAAAAAAAACTAAAACAACAACAAAAAATGAGCAGTATAACCTGGCTCATATTTATATTACTTTGTGCTGGTCCCTTCTATAGCATATTTGCCTTGGACAGGGCTAAATGGAATAATCCAAAAGAATTATGTGAGTGAACATTAAAACAGGGTGGATGATCAGAAATCCAGTGCTCCAGCCCCAGCTTAACTCATGGTCCTCTTTTAATAGAGAAACAGACATAATCAAAAGCATAGAAACATAGAATCATTAAGGTTGGAAAAGACCTCTAAGATCATCAAGTCCAACCATCAACTAACACCACCATGACTCATAAACTAGGCCCTGGAGTGCCATGTCTATACCTTTTTTAAACGCCTCCAGGGTTGACAACTCCACCACCTCTCTGGGCAGCCTGTTCCAATGCTTAACTTTTCCAACCTTAATGGTTCTTAATGGTTCTATGATTCTTAAACACTCTTTCGGTAAAGAAATTTTTCCTGATGTCTAATCTAAACCTCCCTTGATGCAACTTGAGGCCATTTTGTCTCGTCCCATCGCTAGTTACTTGGGAGAAGAGTCCAAAACCCACTTCACTACAACCTCCTTTCAGGTAGTTGTACAGAGCGATAAGGTCTCCCCTCAGCCTCCTCTTCTCCAA